>JAANYP010001502.1:0-127500 GCA_020465985.1 Centrapalus pauciflorus
ATATATATATATATATATATATATATATATATATATATATATATATATATATCCAACACATATAATATAATTTATGTGTTGATAATTGATTAGGTTGGAAGATATTTGAAGAAATAGTGACTTTGAAAAGGAAAAGACGATATTATATTTACTTAGACACAACTAACAAAATTACATATTTAAATGTCAACAATAATATTATAAAAATTAAAATTAATAAAGAAGATGAACTTTAAATAAATTAGTAAATAAATATATATTTAAATTAAAATAAAAGTTAAATTTTAAATAAAATACGAACAATGGTAAATGTAAATAAAATATTCAAACATAACTATATTTATAAATAAAATAAGTGTGTTTATAATGAATTAAGTATATCTATAAATAATATAATTATAAAGATAAAATAAAAAAAATAAATGTTGGACTATAAATGGGTAAATAATAAAACCATAGGGACTAAAAGCGTCTCAATGAAAAGGGTAAAAATGTCATTCTTACAAATTTAACGGTTGTGTCGTTAAGTTTAACGGACGAGGGACTAAAAGAGCACAAAATTAGCAAAATAGGGATGAAATTTGACCTTATTATGGTTAAAGGACTGAATCCGGGTAAACCATCAAACCACAAGGACCAAAAATGTCATTTACTCTATTATATAACTGTTTTGTTTTTTTGTTATAATATTCAATATTATATTTTATAAAAATTTAAATATATTGTTATGGTTGCATTATTTTTTATTTATATCCCAGTATAATTTTTTTTCGTCCAAAGTATTTTTAAAATGACAAAATTTATTGTTTAGGTATGATCCCGCTACAACGTGCGGGTAAAACTACCTCGTATATATATATATATATATATATATATATATATATATATATATATATATATATATATATATATATATATATATATATATATATATATATATATATATATATATATATATATAGGGGTTCAATGAAAAACCAACGTGCATAGAAAAACTTCGGAAAACCACCATTCACCGCAAACCCTTCAATGCATCACGGTTATCATTAAGGTAATTTAGGAAAAGTAAAATTATATTTTTCTAAAACTAAATCTATTTTAAATAAAGAAATTCCATAATTAGACAACCTATAATTCCTATAATCAAGCAACTTAAATCTGACCAAGCCATTTTCAAAAAATTGAACCATCCATCCTCCCACTCCCTGCACCCCCGCCACCACCGGCTGCACCGCCGCCGCCGCCGCCACCAGCAGCGCCACCATCACTTGCACCGTCAATTGTGATGAATGTTTGTGAGTATTAATCGGTTTTGAGTACTAAAGGTTGTGATTATCGTTATTTTGTGAGTATCAATCGGTTTTGAAGGTTTGAAGTTATTAAAAGTTCTGATGCATCGTCATTTTGCACTGTCGCCACCGCCTTCACCGTCATTTTGTGATGAAGGTTTGTGAGTATTAATTCGTTTTGAGTATTAAAGGTCGTGATACATCGTCATTCTATGATATTATTAATTGCTTTTGAAAATTTGAAGTTATTGAAGGTCGTGGTGCATCGTCATTTTGTGAGTATTAATCGAATTGAATGATGGATAGGGTAGGGTGGGTGGGGTGGATGAGGGATGGGTGGTAGGTACGCTGGGTAGTAGGTAAAAGTAGGTTGGATAGCGTCACGTAGGGTAGGTGGGTCGGGTGGGGTGGGTAATGTATGATGGATGAGGGATGGGTAGGTGGGTAGGGGTAGGTATTGTGGATTGTAGGTAAGAGTAGGTTGGATAACATAGGTAGGGTTGGGGTAGGTGGGTTAGAGGTAGGTGGGATGGGGTAGGGTAGGGGTAGGGTAGGATGGGGTAGTGGGTATGGGTGGGTGGGTGGGTAAGTAGGTAATGGTAGGTAGTAGATAAGAGTAGGTTGGATAGCAAAGGTAGGGTTGGGGTAGGTGGGTGGGTCGGTAGGTAGGGTGTGAAACACCCATACAACTAATACGAGTATTTCGATACCATTATACATTAATTTATACAGAGTACTTGCGGAAATACGGTCAATTTAAAACTTTTAATACTTTAACAATCATCAACGTGATTCCAAACACTTTGCATATAACACAACAGAGTGTCTGAAATCACGGAGTAATGTAATTGGGGTCACATTGTTAAATCATCAGTGTGATTACAAACGAATTAATAATCATTAACTAATTCGCGTAAGTCAAAAATGGAAGTCTGCTACTCCCACCCCAATCATCAACAAAATATGGAGCTCCTATCCGTGCTCCAATCAATGTCTAACAGTTTAGCCCAGCCGGGCCTTTGCCCTTAACAGCTCCTGAAATGAAATATCAACTAACGGGTAAACAACAAAGTTGTTTAGTGAGTTTCTAGATTAAAGTATCATGCGATATATGAATGATGCCATGCAATGCCATGAATTCAACTAACAATCTCAGGAGGCCAACTAATGGCTAATAAGCTACCACATTGCGGTTACCACACACAAGCTTACCGTACAATGGGTTTACAATCTACTGCTCAATTACCACAGACACAGGCTTATCGATATGCAGTTTACAGTGATGCCATACGATTACCACACACAGGCTTATCGTTTTACAGGCAATAATGGTTACCACACACAGGCTTACCATTATGATTCCGCTAGGTTACCACACTCAGGCTTACCGTCTCAGCGGAGAGGTCAAATGAATGATCAACAACTTATCAACCGAGTGATATTATGACAACAATAATAAATGTGATGGCAAAGCATGTAAATGACAAGAATGATACGAAAGCAATAACATACAATTCATGATATGCATATAAATACATTAATCCTAGAACTCACAATGGTGCACAACAAGCTCTCGGCCTCGAAACCGAGTTATAATCGTCAAAATATGATTAATAGTCTCCAAGGGACCTTAACCCGTCAAACCCCTACAAATAGGTTCATAATGTAATATTTATAAGTCTCATAGGTTATAACTTCTTAACATTGATCCGGATACATTAGTCGTAAGACTTAACTAATTTCGGCATTAAACCTCAATAAATATTTTGGTCTAATTATTCTCCTTAATAGATGTCATAGACTATTGTGACAAAAGATCTCATAGAATAAAAATAATTAAAATTACAATTTCGGTCCAAGACCATCCGAAATTCGGACCATGGTCATCCGAAATTCGGGCCATCCTAGATCCATACTTAGCAAATTTTTCAGAATATTTCAAGACTGAACTGTACATTTTGCCTTACGGATTTAATGTCAAAAATACTAAAACTTCTCTATATTTATTATAAAGAGTTGTAAAATTATTCCCAACATATATATATATATATATATATATATATATATATATATATATATATATATATATATATATATATATATATATATATATATATATATATATATCTTAACCCATTTTAACCATCAAAACATCATTTTCATTATTTTAGATTACATAGGGTTCATATGAACTCAAATTTGGGGTTTTGAGATAAACCCACCAAAATACCTAAAAACTTGCCAATATACTTTTAAAATAATGGATCTAACGTATTTCATCATTTTCTTTTCAGATCTAGCCATTTCTAAGAGATCTTCATAAAATCCATCAAAATACATAGAAACTTGTATAATATACTTTTTAGATAATGGATCTAACATATTTCATCATTTTCATTGAAGATCTAACCATTTTTAAGAGATTTCCATAAAAACCCATTTGAGTTCTCATCTCCTTCATATGAAGATGGTGGAGAAAAAAAAAAGAAAAGTAAGAGATTTATAAAAATAAGAGTTGGTAACTCTTGGATCTTCAAAACCGAGTGAAACTTTCAAAGAAATCAGATTTTTTTTTCTTATTCTTCCCAAGATCTCTCTCTCTTTTTTACTATTTTCTTTCTTTTCTCTCTTTTTGAAGTGGAGCTTGAAATGAAGAACACACACATGTGTGTGTGTGTGTTGGGCGTGCAATATAAGCAAAGGGAAAGGAAATTGTATTTCCTTTTTCTTTTAGCCCCTTTACATTTCAATAATTACCATCTAGACCCTACAATTATTTCCATTTCTTTTAAGGTCCTTTCTTCATAAATCAATACTTCATTTATTATAATTTGCACCACCATTTATTTATATGTCTCAATATTAATTAATATTCCGAATTTGTATTTCTTCGTAATAAATATTAATTATCAATTTTATTAAATAATCGGGTCGTTACAATTCCTCCCCTCTTAAAAGGATTCCGCCCACGGAATTAGGTTCTTTCAAACAGAGCGGGGTATTTGGCCATCAGTCTGGGGACGAAACGCCGTACTCAAGTTAACACGCGGTCCCAACTGATCTTGCATACTTTGCCAAAATCTCGAAGTAAATCTCGAATCACGATCCGAGACAATAGATTTTGGAATCCCATGACGTACAATAATTTCATCTATATACATTCGCGCCAATCTTTCCAAAGGAAAGTTTTCTCGTATCGACAAAAAGTGTGCGGACTTCTTCAGTCGATCCACAATAACCCAGATAGCATCATGTTGTCGTTGGGTCTTCGGAAGCTTTACCACAAAATCCATCGTGATGTGATCCCACTTCCAATCAGGTATCTCGAGTGGTTGCAAATTTCCAGATGGTTTTTGATGTTCGGCCTTGACTCGCAAGCAAGTCAAACACCTTTCAACATGATTACCAACGTCTCGCTTCATTCCGGGCCACCAATATTCGGATTTCGAATCCTGATACATTTTTGAATTCCCAGGGTGAATTGAGAACTTCGAATTATGACCATCTTCTAAAATTGTCTTGCGCACATCACCGATCTTAGGCACCCAAATGCGATCTCTAAACATTTTCAAACCGTTGCTACCTTCGGTTAACAATACACTCTGACCAACCATCCTTTCGGCCTTAATATTTTCTTCCTTAAGGCCCTCGATTTGCCACTTTCGAATATCATCAAGGATAGAAGAAGTTACAACTACATGTGTTAATGCATAACAAGTTGCTTCCGGATATCTCTTTCGGCTCAAAGCATCAGCCACTACATTGGCTTTTCCAGGGTGATAAAGGATTTCACAGTCATAATCCTTAATCAATTCCACGGCACGACGCTGTCGCATGTTTAACTCTTTCTGATCAAAGATATGTCTCAAACTCTTATGATCAGTAAACAATTGGTACCTAGTACCATATAGGTAATGCCGCCAGATTTTTAAAGCAAACGTGACAGCATCTAACTCCAAGTCATGAGTCGGACGACTTTTCTCATAATCTTTAAGTTGTCTCGATGCATAAGCTATCACTTTTCCCCGTTGCATTAACACGCAACCCAATCCATTTATCGAAGCATCGCTATAAACAGCAAAATCTTCGTTCCCTTCCGGCAACGCAAGTACCGGAGCATCGGTTAGTCGAATCTTCAGAGTTTGAAATGCTGCATTCTGTGGCTCTTCCCACACAAACTTCGCATTCTTACGTGTCAACGAAGTGAGTGGGACGGCTATTTTAGAGAAATATTGAATAAATCGTCGGTAATAGCCGGCCAATTCAAGAAAACTACGAATCTCAGCAACATTTCTAGGCGCCTCCCAAATTTTAATGGCTTCAATCTTGGAGGGATCCACAGAAACACCCTCCCAAGATATGACATGTCCTAAAAATTGCACTTGCCGCAACCAAAATTCACACTTCGAGAATTTAGCATACAACTGTTCGCTGCGAAGAAGTTCGAGCAATCGCCTTAGATGAACCGCATGATCTTCCTCCGTCTTGGAATACACCAAGATGTCGTCGATAAACACTATAACTGATTTGTCAAGCATTGGACGGCACACACGATTCATCAAGTCCATAAAGGCCGCAGGAGCATTAGTGAGCCCAAAAGGCATCACTAAGAACTCATAATGTCCATATCGGGTCCGAAAAGCAGTTTTCGGTACATCTTCCTCACGAACCTTTAATTGATGATACCCTGAACGAAGGTCTATCTTCGAGAAATAAGCAGCTCCTTGTAGTTGATCGAACAAGTCATCAATACGAGGCAAAGGATACTTATTCTTTATAGTCACCTTGTTCAGTTCTCTATAATCTATGCACATTCGGAAGGTTCCGTCTTTCTTTCGCACGAATAAAACCGGAGCACCCCACGGCGAGGTACTCGGCCGAATGAACCCTTTCTCTAACAATTCTTCCAATTGTGCCATCATTTCTTTCATTTCCGAAGGCGCTAAACGATACGGAGCACGCGCAATTGGTGCAGCTCCCGGCACTAATTCAATTCGAAACTCTACAGATCGGTCCAGTGGCAATCCCGGTAAGTCATCAGGAAACACATCGGGATATTCATTAACTACTGGCACATCCTTAAGATTTTTCCCTTCCTTCTTGGCATTCAAGACACAAGCCAAGTAACATTTGCAACCTTTACTTAGATTTTTCCGAGCCTTAGCCACCGAAATAACCGCGGCTTCCTTTTATGTCTATCCCCATACACAAATATTTCTTCGCCTTCCGGCGTGAACAAACGAACAATTCTTTTAGCGCAAGCAATAGTGGCAAGATTATTGGCCAACCAATTCATGCCAACTATTATATCAAATTCTTTAGTATCTATGGGGACAAGGTCGATATCAAAATTATGTCCATCTAAGGTCAGCACACAGTCATAATATATTTGGGTGGCACAGACTGATTTCCCGCTTGCCACATCAACAGATAGAGGGAAAGGCATCAAAGAAGGTACAACATCTAACTTTCGTGCAAATGATTTAGAAACAAAAGACACACTTGCACCGGAATCAAATAATACTACAACAGGTAAAGAGTTCAGGAGAAAAGTATCGGTTACGACATCCGGCACATCCTGCGCCTCGGCAGCGGTAATCTGATAAACTCTGGCTTGAGGCTTAGGTGGATTCCCCTTTGATTGGGAGGAACCACCCACATAACTAGGCTTTGCGACTGAGCCTTTACTTTCAGACGTTGCCAACCTCTTCTTTAGGCAATTCCGAGCAAGGTGGCCTACTTGACCACATTCGTAGCACGCATCACTTCGTTTGGGACACGCAGGACGTATGTGTCCCTCTTCTCCACAACCATGGCATACAATAGGGGACAAACACTCCCCACGATGAAGTTTCCCACAACGGTTACACGTAGGCACAAAATTGGAAAACTGAGATTTGGACTGAGGGTTGCTGGAGATAGTAGGCTTCTTCGAGTGTCTGGAAGATTGGGACCGTGAACGAGAGTCCACGTTCTTTGAGAACGATTGTTGGGGTTGTTTAAACGTCCCCGACGAAGAAACAACATTCGCTTTCTTCGATCCGGTCGATTCTTGATCCCTGCGGAACAATTCATATTCTCGGAGTCGCGCATACTCCACGGCTTTCTCAAAAGATTCGACTGCACGAACCGTCACCATCTCGCGGATCTCACTCCGCAGTCCTTCCACAAAATAGTCGGTCTTTTGTTTTTCGTCAGCAATTACCGTCCCCACAAACATCGCTTTCGAGTTAAACTCGGTCAGATAATCATCCACTGATAACTCTTCTTACTGAAATGTAAGAAAGTCTCTTTTTATCTTCTGCACCGCAACAGCCGGACAGAATTGCTTGTCGAACCTGGTCTTGAACTCTTCCCAGGACATTTTTGCCGCAACATCTAAACCCATAATCTCGACTTCTGAATCCCACCAAGTTAGAGCAGGACCAACAAATTGTGCAGCTGCGTACTGCACCTTCTTGTCATTGCTGACGTCGGTGACTCGGAATAATTTTTCAATTGCCTTGATCCAGTCCAAGGCCTCCACAGTAGTTGCCCGTCCATTGAACGATGGAGGACGACAACCTATGAAATTCTTATACGACATTCCCCTTTTTGACTTAGAAGAGCCGTGCTTTCGTTCTTTATCCTTCTTAGGCCTTTCAGCCCTGCTTTCGCTTCCAACGACTTCAGTATTATCGTTACTCGCTTGCTCCCCCTCAGCATTATTTTTCTTTCCCCGCATGTTCTGGGAAGCAAGTAACTGGGTCATTAGCTCATTCTGCTGGCGATTTTGCTCCAGCATCTGAGCCATCATTTGCATCATCTGGTCCTCTCTACACCCTCCACCAGTACGGAAACTGGATTCATTTTCAAAATCTTGAGACTGATCTCTGTCTCCCCCATCATTTGAATGTTCTACCTCCTGGTGTAGAACGCGATTTGACTGGCTATCCGACATTGTCTGCAACAAACAGTTACAGGTCGGTTCAATGCTTCTTTCACACCAAAGTGTGCATTTAACATTTATACGTATACACAATTATACTTTCATTAAGTTAAAACCTTAAAAGTCTACCCATTAATATATCATCCTAGGCCAAATGTCAATTGAATTTGTTATGATATTGCCGCCTAGGTGGGTCAATACCAGCATCTGAAACCGTGCTCATAGTAGAGTAGAGTCGACTATACTCTGTCTATGAGCTCCATCTCTGATATCAAATTGAAACACCCATACAACTAATACGAGTATTTCGATACCATTATACATTAATTTATACAGAGTACTTGCGGAAATACGGTCAATTTAAAACTTTTAATACTTTAACAATCATCAACGTGATTCCAAACACTTTGCATATAACACAACAGAGTGTCTGAAATCACGGAGTAATGTAATTGGGGTCACATTGTTAAATCATCAGTGTGATTACAAACGAATTAATAATCATTAACTAATTCGCGTAAGTCAAAAATGGAAGTCTGCTACTCCCACCTCAATCATCAACAAAATATGGAGCTCCTATCCGTGCTCCAATCAATGTCTAACAGTTTGGCCCAGCCGGGCCTTTGCCCTTAACAGCTCCTGAAATGAAATATCAACTAACGGGTAAACAACAAAGTTGTTTAGTGAGTTTCTAGATTAAAGTATCATGCGATATATGAATGATGCCATGCAATGCCATGAATTAAACTAACAATCTCAGGAGGCCAACTAATGACTAATAAGCTACCACATTGCGGTTACCACACACAAGCTTACCGTACAATGGGTTTACAATCTACTGCTCGATTACCACAGACACAGGCTTATCGATATGCAGTTTACAGTGATGCCATACGATTACCACACACAGGCTTATCGTTTTACAGGCAATAATGGTTACCACACACAGGCTTACCATTATGATTCCGCTAGGTTACCACACTCAGGCTTACCGTCTCGGCGGAGAGGTCAAATGAATGATCAACAACTTATCAACCGAGTGATATTATGACAACAATAATAAATGTGATGGCAAAGCATGTAAATGACAAGAATGATACGAAAGCAATAACATACAATTCATGATATGCATATAAATACATTAATCCTAGAACTCACAGTGGTGCACAACAAACTCTCGGCCTCGAAACCGAGTTATAATCGTCAAAATATGATTAATAGTCTCCAAGGGACCTTAACCCGTCAAACCCCTACAAATAGGTTCATAATGTAATATTTATAAGTCTCATAGGTTATAACTTCTTAACATTGATCCGGATACATTAGTCGTAAGACTTAACTAATTTCGGCATTAAACCTCAATAAATATTTTGGTCTAATTATTCTCCTTAATAGATGTCATAGACTATTGTGACAAAAGATCTCATAGAATAAAAATAATTAAAATTACAATTTCGGTCCAAGGCCATCCGAAATTCGGACCATGGTCATCCGAAATTCGGGCCATCCTAGATCCATACTTAGCAAATTTTTCAGAATATTTCAAGGCTGAACTGCACTTTCTGCCTTACGGATTTAATGTCAAAAATACTAAAACTTCTCTATATTTATTATAAAGAGTTGTAAAATTATTCCCAACATATATATATATATATATATATATATATATATATATATATATATATATATATATATATATATATATATATATATATATCTTAACCCATTTTAACCATCAAAACATCATTTTCATTATTTTAGATTACATAGGGTTCATATGAACTCAAATTTGGGGTTTTGAGATAAACCCACCAAAATACCTAAAAACTTGCCAATATACTTTTAAAATAATGGATCTAACGTATTTCATCATTTTATTTTCAGATCTAGCCATTTCTAAGAGATCTTCATAAAAACCCATCAAAATACATAGAAACTTGTATAATATACTTTTTAGATAATTGATCTAACATATTTCATCATTTTCATTGAAGATCTAACCATTTTTAAGAGATTTCCATAAAAACTCATTTGAGTTCTCATCTCCTTCATATGAAGATGGTGGAGAAAAAAGAAAAGAAAAGTAAGAGATTTATAAAAATAAGAGTTGGTAACTCTTGGATCTTTAAAACCGAGTGAAACTTTCAAAGAAATCAGATTTTTTTTTTCTTATTCTTCCCAAGATCTCTCTCTCTCTTTTACTATTTTCTTTCTTTTCTCCCTTTTTGAAATGGAGCTTGAAATGAAGAACACACACATGTGTGTGTGTGTGTTGGGCGTGCAATATAAGCAAAGGGAAAGGAGTTTGTATTTCCTTTTTCTTTTAGCCCCTTTACATTTCAATAATTACCATCTAGACCCTACAATTATTTCCATTTCTTTTAAGGTACTTTCTTCATAAATCAATACTTCATTTATTATAATTTGCACCACCATTTATTTATATGTCTCAATATTAATTAATATTCCGAATTTGTATTTCTTCGTAATAAATATTAATTATCAATTTTATTAAATAATCGGGTCGTTACAGGGTGGGATAAGACTAGACATCGTGTAGTGTAGTGTGTTAAACGTAAAGGGTATTTTTGTAATCAACCACTTTCTGTTTTGAAAAAGAATTGAATTTCATCCATTGTGTGAAGGAATGTTATTTTCCTTCATTTATTGAAATTTTTTAATTTTGATGGAATCCAATCCTTTTTATAGTTGAACCAAACACATGAATTGACTGGAATTGGATTCCTTTCCCCTCCAATTCCCTCGGATTCCAGTGAACCAAACGGCCCCTAAGGGCTACGATATATTGGTTTTCCAAAGTTTTCCAAGGCGTGCTAGATTTCCATTGAACCCACCACCATATGTATATAAAATTTATTTTTTGTTGGTTCCCATGTTGTTTGTATGTTTCATTTCTTCTTCATTGGTGCTTGTCATATGGTTTCGAGTTATTAGGTCTTTTAGTTCTTAGATGTAATAGACTTGTATCTATTTGTGGGTGTTCTATAAATGCACCCACATTCACATATTTTTAAGTGTATGAAATTATATATGATATAAATGCACGTTCACATATATTGAAATTTATATATGTGTACATTCACACATGACCTGTTCTTGAGGGTGGCAACAGGGACGAGTGCACAGGGCCCCAGATTTGTTAGGGCCTCACCCATACTTCTTGGTTTCTTTCTAGTGCAACATGAAAACATGAAATCTGTTTAATTTTGTATGAGATGTCTTAAATTTTAAATGATTACATTTTCTTACATTTGTATTATTTTTTAGATACTTAAAGACAATAATATTTGTCTTAATAATACTTTTTATATTATAAAATAAGGTTAATATTGAAAAAACCATACGAACTTTCATGAATTTATCGATTAAGTCACTGTACTTTTTTTCCGAGTGTTTGAGTCCCTAGACAATTTTTGTCTTATTCAAAACTATATATTTGAACTGTTTAGCAGGTCACTGTACCGTTCAATAAAAAAGAAAGTGCAGTGACTTGATTGTGAAAATTGGAAAAGAGAGTGATCGGGTTATAAAATCCATGTTTATTAAGTATAAAAGAGTTGTTTTAAGTAAGAAAATGTCGTAGAATGTGCTACTATTGAATATATTCTGTGCTTGTACAGGTAAATAAAATCCAGTCTAAGTTAGCGAAAAAAGGAAGGAAATCAGAACAATTTTTCAGAGCCAGGCGCAGAAGGGGGCGCAGCCCTGCGCCCAGAACGAGTGCTCAACAGAAAGAATTAATTTACCAAAATACGGATTTTACAGTCAGGCGCGGGGGGGGGGGGGGGAGGCCTGCGCCTAACCCATTAAATTAATTCCTCAGCCGTTTTTAGGGTTTTCAACACTTTTCTATAAATACAAAAAGGTAGAGGCAGAAAAGATATCGTTTTTTGGGAGAGAAAAGCTTAGAAAGAGGCCCCGCTTGAGCGAACACGAATACGAAGAGCACACGAGTCAAGCTACGACATTACTATGAAGATGGATACACAACTCTGGAGTATTACACCAACGATGTCCGACTAATCTCACAATAATCATTCTTGGAGGAAGCACAACGCTAAGTGTTTAATTTCTATGAACGATTTCTTATGTTTGCATGATTTTATTATTTATGTTTGATTGTGAACGAATGATTGTTATTTGTTTGGTTGCGTTTCGCAAGATAGTTCGTTGATATTTTATTATTCGTGCCGAGTTACATGTTTAATTAAGACGAGTAATCAACATGTCACGCGCTATGCCCAAGATCACGTAACGATTCTAATAATAATTATAAAAATGTTATGTCTATGTAGTCTTCACATCGTTTTATAGATTAAATACGAAGCTAAGTGTGGAATCCGGGAATGGTTATCTTCGTTATTATATTTAATCAAACAACTCTGTTAAGTTTTCTTTTTACAAATCACGCAAGTAGTTAATTTTATAAATCAATTAATCATCTTTTTCAACCAATCATTCTTTCCAAACTATTTAAATTACAACGCTAGTAGCTCGAATACGTGAATTTAACCTCTCGCTCTCTGTGGATACGATCCCTACTTACCCTAGCTTCTAAGGTATTTTAGTGGTTATTTTTGACGGGGTAACGACACTCGCATCAGAGAGTTGTTTTTTTTAACAATAAACTATTCGAGGAACCGACTGGTTTATCTGTTAAGCAAGTATCAAGTCAAAAATATATAGTTTTGAATAAGACAAATATTGTTTAGGGACTTAAATACTTAGGAAAAAAGTTCAGTGACTTAATCGATGATTACATGAAAGTCCGTGGGTTTTTTCAATATTAACCCTAAAAAATATTCATATTTAGTATCCTATTTTAAATTTATGGCACAAGGCCCCTAAAATCGATGGGACGGCCATGCACATCTTTTTTATACGAGTTAGGAGATTTGAATATATATGAAATATACATATTATCTTCATAATGTTAATTAAAAAATGTTTATGAAAAAAATTTTAATGTTTTTTTTAAGGGTGATACTTTCTGGTACGCTGCTCTCGAACTATATATATAGGGATAATTACGTAACCTAAATTTGGTGCAGAACTGTAGACACATATATATGATGTTGAATGTTCAAATTTATAACGTTTATTCGATGTTGAATATATAAAATTTAGATGATTCAGTGTCGTATATTCAGTGGTGAATATTCAAACTAAATTTTGTAAAAAAATAAAATTATCAGTCACATTTTAAAAATGATAAAATTCTTGTTTTTATGGTATAATTTTTTTTTTTGTTTCAATAAGTAATAATTTTTATGTTATTTAATTTTAATGTTGGTTCTACAATTCTGCAAAGATCATGTCTATATATGTATGCATGCATGCATGCGTGTATGTATGGATATGTATATATATGAATATGTGTGTGTGTCTATATATATATATATATATATATATATATATATATATATATATATATATATATATATATATATATATATATATTATATATATATATAATATGGTTCGAGAGAGTACCACTCATTATGCAGCGCACCAGAAGATATCACATTTAAAAAAAAAAACTTTTTTAATATTTTTTTCATAAACATGTTTTAATTAACATTTTGAAGATCATATGTAAATTTCACATACATTCACATTCCTAGCTCCTAAAAAATGATGTGAACACACACTTATATAATTTTGAATGTATGTGGACGTGTATTTATATGATGTGTGTTTTCATGCACTTAGAATGTTCGGATTTGCGTGAAATTTACATATGGTCTGTGTAATGTTAATTAAAACATGTTCATGAAAAAGAATTTCATAAAATATACTTTCAATGGTGGTAACTTCTGGTGTGCTGCATAATGGGTGGTATATATATATATATATATATATATATATATATATATATATATATATATATATATATATATATATATATATATATATATATATATATATATAAACATGTTATTCGATATGAACATTGTGAACAAATAAAAAAATACATATAAGCATTCATATATATCAACAAATGTTTGTAACATGATTCAAAAGGTTCATAGAAGTGTCTATAATAAGATTCAAAACATTCAAAAGGTTCATAGTATTTTTTTACAAAAATATGCATAGGATTCAACAAGATTCATAAGATTCGACAAATTCATAGGATTCAATAAAATCCATAGGATGTAGTAAGATTAATAGGTTAATAGAAGGGTTCGATAGTATTTTCAACAAGATTCATAATATTCAAAGCTATTTTATGGTTGTTCACAATGTTCACAACGAATAAAGTGTTCACAAAGAATCTTTAGTCTATATATATATATATATATATATATATATATATATATATATATATATATATATATATATATATATATATATATATGGGTTCAAATAAGTACGACTAGTTTTGCGCTTAAAACCATTTTTTTTTGAAATTTCTTTTCATAATCATGTTTAAATTAATAATATAAGACTACTTGCAAAAACCACACAGAAACACACACTATAACTATGTGAAACATGCAAGTTCACATGAACTGCACTGTTGTGAACGTATGTTCACAGCTAAGCATGTTCACATGAATTTTTTCACGTTCACATGACTTTTAAGATTCTAAGAAGTGTGAATGCGTGTAATTCTTTTACATATAGGTCTATATTATTTGTATCTAAATTGATATGAAAAAAAATTAAAAAAAAAAAACTTTTTTTCGGAGCATGTTCAAATCTAAAACTCGTGTGTTCACTGGTACTCACGGTACTCTGCATTTTTTAGGTACTCACACGAATTATATAGAATATATATATATATATATATATATATATATATATATATATATATATATATATATATATATATATATATATATATATATATATATATATATATATACCCATATGGTTTTGTGATGGAGAAGAAAATCCCATGAATTTCATCACATGGATTTGTCTATGTGTTAATTTAGTGATTTACATGATCCGCTCTTTTTTGTCAGTAATCATTTTTTATTACGTTATCTCTCTTTTCCATCCTAGTTAATTAAACCTTTTTTGGTATCTGTGATTAGTCTTTGTAAATTGGAAAGGTGATGGTAGAATATAACTGTATTTTGGGTTATTGTGTCGTATGAGTCAGTTTTTGTGATTTCAAGAACGTTAATTAACTAGGTTAAAGTCGAGTTTTTGTTGTTTGAATACGGCAAAAGATCTTGAGCCTGTTTTCACTTTCTGTATGTGGGGGTGTGAAGTTTCTTTTAGAACAAAAACAAGTCACGTACGGACAACAACCAAGTTTCATCAAAGTGTTTGAACAAGACCATGTACCTAACAACTAAGAGGCATTTGGTTTGCAGATATTCTGTAATTCACTGAGATTTGTAATTAAAATTTTGTATTTAGTTTTGCAGATTTTAGTAACAATTTTAAATTTTTTTTGTTCTTTGTAATTTAAAAACTCAACTTCTCTTTAAAATTTTAAATTCCAGTTATCTTGAATTTTTCAGAGTAACAATTTATTCCTTAAAAATAATATAGGTTTTTTTAAAAAAATTCTAACAAATGCAAATGCTGCATAATTCAAATCAGTTGACAATGCAAATCCTAGAGAAAATTTTTTGCCAACCAAATGCCTTCTTAATTTATATCCAGAAGTAGTTTATATATATTTTTTTATTAAGTTTATAATATCGTGTGTGTCTATATATCACCTTATTTTTAATATTTTTTGGTGAGTCCTCGTTTGATACAACGTTTTTTGTTGAATCATTAAATAACAAAGTGATTCAACAAATTTGTTTTTGATACAACATTACTCATAAATATTTAACTGCTAATTCGATCCCACTTATATATATATATATATAGGGTCAGGTTCTGTGGGGCACCATATGCATCAGGACCAAAAAAAGAACCAACCACAACCTTTAGATTAAATGATCATTGATGCATCACGTGATGCATGTATTTTGTATGCATAGGGGTATTTTGGGAATAATCAATATAGCTAGTCAAATAAAATTTTATTTTATATTAATTAAATATTCAATCAATACCTAAACAACTGATACACTTCCAAAATTACAAAATCTAAACAAATTTAAAAAAAAAAAGATTTGATCTCAATTCATCTAATATTCATCCTTCAATTCGTGATGCATCTCGGTTCTTCATCCTCCTTTTCGGTCATATTCAACATCTTCTTCATCCCACCATCATGCATCATCAAAACGGTGATGCATCTTCATCGGATTTATCTTCAAAACACGATGCATCTTCATTTGATTCATAAAAAACACGATGCATCTTCATCATATTGCATCTCGGCCATAAAAAACACGATGCATCTTCATCGGATTTATCAAAAATCATGATGCATCAGATTCGTCTTTCATAAATATCGGATAAACACGATTAATCTTTCAAAAATATTCATAAAAAAATGCATAAAAAACAACTATACCTTTAAATGATATTATTCCATCATCATCATTGTGAAATCATCATCATCTTCATTAAAATGGCACCATGAACCGACTGCTATGCATGGGGAGGTGGCCGCCGACTTTAGAGAGAGGGATGCCAACGGGGTGCCGGCCACCGAGAGAGGGGGTGGTGGCCGCCGGCTTTAGAGAAAGGATGAGAGATTTAAGGGTGATCATGATCTTCATTAAACTGCACCGTGAACCGGCTGCTATGCATGGGGTGGTGGTCGCCGACTTTAGATAGAGGGGTGGCAATGGGGTGGTGGCCGCCGGGAGAGGGGATGGTGGTTGGCCGCCGGATTTAGAGAGAGGGGGAGAGAGATAAGGGTGAGAGAGAGAATGTGGGAGGGATAAATAAAATGTTTGTTATTTTGTTAATATAATGATTTAAATACCTAAATTAATTCCTTCTATTTTAAATGTTTCTAAAATATATTTTAATTATAATTAAATATAAATTACAAGGTTAGCATTCCTAAAACGCCCTTAATGCATTTTTGGTTCCTATTTGGTTCCCGATGCATATGGTGCCCCATAGAACCTCAATCTATATATATATATATATATATATATATATATATATATATATATATATATATATATATATATATATATATATATATATAGAGAGAGAGAGAGAGAGAGAGAGAGAGAGAGTCAGGTTTTAAAAAACACCTCTTGAAATCAAGTGCAACCGAAGGTACTAATTTTAAAAACTTTTTTTTCTAATAACCATGTTTAAAATTAGTGTTATACACATGATATATAAATTTCACATAAATTCACACTTTCTGTGTCCTTAATACTTATGTGAATGTTCAATGCATAATTATGTGAATGGTGATCCAAGTGAATGATCATTTACACCATTCACGTGATATTTTTTACCATTCACAAGATTTATGATGTTGGTTCTTTTGAAAAAAGTTTTATAATGTTCTCTTATACATCTCTATTCAAAAATAATATATGTTAATGATCATTCACATAAAGGTACGCTAGAATCTCATAGGTACACTGATGAACCTGATTTTATATATATATATATATATATATATATATATATATATATATATATATATATATATATATATATATATGTTCAAGTGAGTACCACTCATTTTGCAGCGCGCCAGAAGATACCACTCTTAAAATTATTTTTTTTTAATTTTTCTTTCATAAACATGTTTTATTAACATTACACAGACGGTATGTAAGTTCACGCACATTCACACATTCTAAATGTATTAAATCACGCATCACATAAATGCACATTCACATATATGCAAATTTATGTAAGTGTAGGTTCACATAGGGGTGAGCTCGGTACTAGGACCGGACCGAACCGGTACCGAAACCGATATATAGATGTGTAAGAACCGAATACCGAACCAATTAATTTTATATGGTACCGGTTCGGTGTAAATAAGAAACCGAAACCGAAATAAGAGATTCGGAATAAGTATGCATGGTACCGAAACCGTGAGTACCGAAAAACGATTTTTATATTGTATAAAATTATTTAATTAAAGATTTATTATTTTAAAAGTAATTTGATTAATGATAATAGTATTAAAATATAAATACAAATAATATGATCATAATAATGTATTTGAAATTATTTTACAAAACAACAACATTAAAGGTAAGATCAGAAAAACGAAACAACTATGTATTATAAAATAACATTGAATATAAATAAAATAATGCAATTACAACAAAATGTTTGAATATTTATAGAAATGAAATACATTAAAAGTTATAACAAAAATTGCAATAGTTATATATTATAGGGTTAATATTGAATAAACCCAATCAATTTTTTTCATTTTCTCAATTAAGTCCCTAAACGTTTTTTTTCCAATTGTTTAAATCCCTAAAGTATGTTTGTCTTATTCAAAAGTATATATTTTTGACCGGCTACCGGATTAGCCGGTAAAATCAATTGATAAAACAAACATGTTTAGGGACTTAATCGCTAAAATATAAAAAGATGGTGGCTTTTTACAACATAAATAAGGTGAAAAACCTAATATAATTTGTTTGGTGACCGATCAAACAGGTCAAATATACACTTTTGAATAAAACAAAAATAGTTTAGGGACTTAAACAATAAGAAAAAAAGTTTAGGGACTTAATCGTGAAACTGAAGAAAGTTGATGGGGTTTTTTCGATATTAACCCTATATTATATATTAAAACTTTAGTATTACTATAAATATCGTGCTTTTAAAAGTTCATATGATGATAAATTTTATAGCATAAAAATAATATAATCATAATAGTATTTAATTTTTTTAAAAACCAAGTTTATTAAAGGTTATAACGAAAAATAAAACATTTACATATTGTACAGAAAAATAACACAATTATATATTTTAAAATATTAGTAAAATACTACCTCCGTCCCAAAATAATTGTCCACTTTTGACTTTTAAAGTTTTTCTTTTTCAACTTTGACCTCAATTATATTTGTTTGTGTTATATAATACTTGATGAAAATTATACCCAATGGAAATACCTTTAAAACCAAATCCTTTAATATATATTGCATCACATATTATATAACATAAAGAAAAATATTTAATGTCAAAGTTAAGAAAGAAATATTTCAAAAGTCAAAAATGGACAATTATTTTGGGATGGAGGGAGTATGTCAGTTGCATGCCAAGCAGCTAAATAATAAAAAATTTAGTAAATTTAAAAATAGATCAGACGGTAATAATTTTTATATTGAAATGTAGATCAAGATAATTTGATCATAATAATATATTTAAACTGTTATGAAACATGATATATCAATGGTTATAAAAGAAATATTTTATATATGATTAATAAAATAATTCAGCTGTTTAGCTGTGTGCTTCATGAAAATAGTTTTGATAGTAATAAATTTTCAGGGCCGGCTTTGAAGGCGCCCAAAAGGGTCGACCACCCAAGGCCAAAAATCTCATAGGATTTCTAATATTACAAGTTCTCGATGTAAATAAAGTATGATTGGTTTTTTAACTTATGAATGGAGAGGAAACAAAAAGTGCGTATTATTGTAAACACATGTATATATGTATATATGTATGTGTGTATGTATTATGGGTGGATGTGGACCTCTTATACATTTTCGTCTGGGCCCCTAAAAATTAATTAATGGAATGACCTTGTAAATTTTGTATTGAAATTTATATAAAATTAATGCGATCACAATGATATACTCAAGCTTTATAAAACATGACATATCAAATATTATAACACAATAACAAAACATGTATATATCATGTATAGAATAATAAAAGGGTTAATATATTGAAAAAACCACATAAACTTTCCTTAGTTTTGTGATTAAGTCCCTTAACTATTTTTGTTTTATTCAAAAAAAACTCAATATCTTTACATGTTTTAGCGCTTAAGTCACTAAACGTTTTGTTTTATTGGTTGTATTTTACATACTCATCCGATAGCCGATCAAAAATATATACTTTTGAATAATATAAAAATAGTTTAGGGACTTGAACAATCGGAAAAAAAGTTTAGGGACTTAATCGTGAAAATGATAAAAGTATATTCAAGTGTGTGTGTATATGTGTGTGTATATATGTGTGTGTCTATATATACTTTTAAACTTTTATATTACTTTTTATTTTCAAAAAATTTTAGTTATTTATATATTTAATTTATTGATTTTTAATTTTACAAGTTCTCGATGTAAATAAAGTATGATTGGTTTTTTAACTTATGAATGGAGAGGAAACAAAAAGTGCGTATTATTGTAAACACATGTATATATGTATATATGTATGTGTGTATGTATTATGGGTGGATGTGGACCTCTTATACATTTTCGTCTGGGCCCCTAAAAATTAATTAATGGAATGACCTTGTAAATTTTGTATTGGAGCTCATTCTTTTCAACGTGCAATTTGAGATCATGTTTTGTAAATCTAAAAGGTAATGGAGAATTACAAAACCTGGTAAGGCTTGATTCTTCTCGGAGACCTTTCTGTTACTTATAAATACACACGAGACTAGTATATCAATATATAGCTAGCCTCGTATATGTGACAAGCAATTATAGGAGCAAAGGATGAGATCTAGAGAATTTTACTAAGGTACGTAACCTAATACCCTTCTGCAAATTATTAAAACTATCATATCAAATTAATTAATCACTTTCTTTCTCTTAATTTGGCTAATAATGAACTTGAATCCCTGAGACTTCTGCTGCCAATCTCTGTGAAGCGTTTGATTATCACCTAATCCCTTCTTTAAAAGAAGCTCATAATAAGTTTCTAGAAGTTGATTAGATTGATCTTTTCGATCTTAAGCAGAACCCTAATTTGTTTTACAAGATTAATATTGATCAATTGGTAGTACGTAGATCCGATTGCATTTATTATAAATTCATTCAGACTCCTAATTAATCTTTTAAATGGCTTGTAATCAAACTATACATGATCTTAATTTTCTGCAACTCCAGAAAATAATCTGTTTAAAATCTATATATGCCTACACACTTGTATTTCAAATTAAGGAGTATTTGTGAAACCTGTTTGATCTCGACCAGATAAGTATTGAATTGTTGGATCTGAAATTAGTCAAAGTTTGTTTATAAAGAAGATTGGTTTGATGAATATTTTTGATTGTGTTGAACATTATTAATTAAATAGTTACTTGTATCATGCTTGCTTATATCATAATTAAAGGGGGCGCTCCCTTTCGCCTTTTTTACTTTCTTTTATTTTTCTTTTAATTTTGTACAAATGGAAAAGGAAAATATCATTAAAAATGAACAATAAGCTAAAAAAACTTATTCCTTTGAACTTTTGAGTGCTGATGGTAGTGTTTAGACTTTAGCAAAATATAATGTAGTGTTCTAAAAAAGAACTTCTAGTAAACGAATTGAAGTTTTCAAGAAAGTGTACTCAAACAGTTCTTTCTGAAAAATTTCCAAAAAAAAAACCAGATTTTAATAAAGACGATAACAATTGTCTGAAAAATTAAAATCAAAAAATATTTTTTAAAATATGGAGATGTTGAATATGTGAAGTTATTAATAGAAGCATGTAATAACTTCAATTCTAGCTACTAACTAGCTAGGTTCAAGGTTTTGGAAGGTTTTAAACTAAAATAAAAAAATATGCTTGCCAGCCATTGATGTCAATTTGTGTTAATATTTCGAGGGGTACGGGTGTGTGTGTGTATATAAATATAATTGGCTTAAGTCATAGATGATGAGAGATTTCAAATGCTTTAGGGCTGTAGTATTCACGCTTTCATTCACTTTGGAATCTTGTTTATAGATTTTCTTTGAGTTTGTAAGCTTAAGTCCAAAAACTTCATTTGGTTGATAGAAACTGGCAAGCTTTTTATTCCAAAATGAAAAGTTGAAAGCTCTGAGAAGTTTTTTTTATGAAAAACTGGAATAGCTCAAGTAGTTTTTCAAGAGTTTGAGCTTTTAGCCAAATAATATTACTTTTTTTTATCATGATAATAGTTATAAATTACGACTTTAATTAATATAAATGTCATTTCATATTAGAAGATATAACTACACAGTTATTTTTACGAAACAAATTTATAAAAACTAAAAGTCCTATATCTTTTAGAAAACTATATATATATATATATATATATATATATATATATATATATATATATATATATATATATATATATATATATATATATATATATATATATATATATATATATATATATATATATATATATATCTATATATATATATATATATATATATATATATATGTATATATACATATATATATATACATATATATATATATATATACATATATACATATATATATATACATATATATATATACATATATATATATATATACATATATATAGATATATATATATATATATACTAGTTTATTACCCGCGTATTACGCGGATATTTATAATAGATAAAAAGATAAAGATATAAATATTATCTTTAAAACAAAAGTATATAAGATGATATCATTATTTATTATGACCTACTAATTTTGTATATTTCTAAATATATATGAAGAGTAATTATTTTCTTATATATTTTTAAAACTTTTATTGTATTATCTTATAATTAATAAGTTAGTAAGATTATTAGATTTTGTTTGGTTTGATTTGATTGAATTTAAAAGTGGATTATATTAGATTTGGATAGATTTAATTAATAAGTTAGTAGGGTATTAGATTTTGTTTGATTTGATTTGATTTGAATTTAAAGTGGATTATATTAGATTTGGATAGATTTGATTTAAATTTCTTTATTATATTTAAAATCTATAAATGCCACGTGTCGATTCATGGTGACGACACGTGGCTTCACCAGAAATGAGTATAGTTACTCTTTTAATAGTATATATATATATATATATATATATATATATATATATATATATATATATATAGCTTCGAAAATATTAAGCTACTAAAAGCTTTAGTTTATAGCTCCAGCTTGAAGTTACAATTATTTGTGTCAAACACACCCTATATATTTATGAACCACCTTAATTGATTGATATCAATAAAATAATTTAAAGACGAATGAATTTAACTAAAACAAATTAGAAATGGCTATAGATTAAATTGCATGCATTTATCATTTTATTTATAACCAAATATATGTCCTTGATAACATCACTGTTGAATTCTACTTGTTCCATTGTTTTGGCTGAATTAGACGTAAATTAAAAGGAATAGAGCATCAGAATCTATTAGACAAAAGACAAAACAGATATGCATATCCCCTTTAATATACCTAAAAGATCCTCAAATTAAACCTAAATATCAACGTTAACTAGAAACAATCTCAGCTCATAGGAAAACTACTTACGATTATATTAAGATTATGTTGAGTATCATGTATATTAAAGAAATGAAATGATAGATTATACCTCAAAAGTTGAGAGGGAGAGTCGTTAGAGAGAGAGAGAGAGAGAGAGAGAGAGAGAGAGAGAGAGAGAGAGAGAGAGAGAGAGAGAAAAGTTGTTTATATGTCATTTCATTTGTAATTATGTAAAATTGTTAGGAAATCATTAAGGAGAATTGACTGTAAGTTAGCAGATGGAAACAACTATATTCCATGCCTGCATTGAACCAAATTAACCTATTTGCATTAAAGATAAATAACTCGACAACCACAATTTCATACAATCTGTTCTAGAGATGGCAGTCGAAGAAATCAAATAACAACGAAAAAAAAAAAAGAGAAACACACATATATATATCTCTGTATGACGTTTCTTATTCAATAGATAAACCATTCGTACATCAATATATACAAATAAGAAAGACACCACTTAAAGGGTTACAACCCTTCAATTCAAATAGACCGGTTCACACATAGGAACCCTTAAACACCTTAACTATTCGTTAATTATGTACACAACACCCTTAGTTTAGACTTATTTCTTAGCATTCATCCTTAAGCTTAAACTTGAACAATCAACTGAGAATGCAGGAAACTTACATCTGCACCAAATTAGTTGGCAGGAAACACAAAGACTATTAATTAAGACTTCCGCTGTTGAAGTTTTCAATCACCAAACTTACCGCAATAGTTGTTGCAGCAAATAAAATCTTCGATATGTTTCAATCTTCGACTCATATCTTTTCAACGGAATCAAAATCACCAACATTCAAACAATCAACAAGCATAATCCAACATTTTTTTCATTTGGATTATCAACACATACACCATTTAGTTACACTTCTCTTGAAGTCTCCAAACAACAAAAACGAATCACACTTTCTGGTTCTTCAAAAAACAAACCCTATTCTAGATTTTTTTCCAACCTTCTCACCATCTCGTTGAAACATCAACCCTGTCTGGATTTTCTCCATCTTCGTTCTTTTGCAAAGTCATGTTCCTATCTTCAATCCATATTCCACAATAGTCTTGTCTGCCACTTTATTGGAGACAAAGCATAAACACACATATCTGATTTATTAGATCTGAGCTTTGATGGGAATCATAAATAGAAAAAATCAATCAATGATCTTCTTTCTCAGTGTTTTTTTTTTTTTTTATTTTCAACAGATCCAACAAATTAAAGTTGTCATTTGCGACTATTTTCTGTTTGTTTTCTTCTCTAGATTGCCAATAGGCCAAACAATGACCTTCGACTTGTGTCTCTTCTTCTTTGCAATAGATTTCTACATACCTCTGGCCTCTAATTTAGTTGTCATCATTACTGCCCAAGATCCACTAGATTCTTTAAATAGAGTGTTGGCTCTGATACCAATTACTAGAGATGACAACTGAAGAAATCAAAACAACAATGGAAGAATAAGAAACAAACAAATATTTCTATGTTTCTTATTCATTAGATAAACCATTCGTACATCAAGTAATATATAAAAATCAGAAAGACACCACTTGAAGGGTTACAACCCTTCTAATAGACCGGTTCACGTATAGGAACCCTTAAACACTTTAACTATTCGTAAATTACATAATACCCTTAGTTTAGGTTTATTTTCTACCATTCTGATTACTAAAAAAGTTTCTAACAGATTACCTTGGTTACTTGCTCACCACACTGGACCGTCTTGTTCTTTGTTGGCTAGAAATTAACAAACAGTTTCATTCATATTTTTCTTAAATTGTTCTAACCTTATTTTCAACTGAATCATGATAGGAAATGGAAGAGCCTCGTAATTTCATGAAACAACATAAAGAAACACATTCTTACTATAGTGACTTGCTAGATTCATTTTCTTCGGAAAGCTTCAAATGTTATCCCAATATAAACCGATCTATTCAGGTAGCCAATGGAGAGCTAGACAATCAACAACATTATAAGGCAAGTAAGAGTAGCTCCTTTACTCCAAGCACTGGTTCCTTATCCAACACGTTCACTGTATCTTTCGGAGACCCTAAATCACCACGCGAGAGTAACCAATATCAACTCTACAGTGGATCTAAACTGAAATGCCCTGAGACAGTATTGCTTAAGGAGGAGACGAGTCTAAATGAATTTCTTATATCCATGGACGTTACCAGAAGGGTGCGGAGCACAAGAAGAAACCAAAGACAAGCTCAAGAACATGTCTTGGCAGAGAGGAAAAGAAGGGAAAAGTTGGCTCAACGCTTTATTTCTTTGTCTGCACTGCTTCCTGGACTTAAAAAGGTACAAACATTAATTATATTGCACCTTCAAGTTCAAAATTTGAAAAACACTTTTTAGATCAGTTATAGAATAGATATTAAGCTTCTTGAGTTAATTTGTTCATGTTGGTGTAGTGTAATTAGGATCATGTACGTGTCATATATATATACACATGATCGATTGATCATCTCTAATGATACAAAAATAATTGTGTTCAGTAAAAGTAAAACTATCTATAAATTTCAACTTCAGAATGGACACACCAGTGTTGTGTTTGCTAATTTTCACCATTACTATATACAGATGGATAAGTCTGCTGTGTTGGAAGGTGCAAGGAAATGTATAATTCAACTACAGAACCGAGTGAAGGAACTGGAAGAAACATCAATCAATCAAGAAAAAGATATGGTCCATGGATCAATTGTTTCTACAAGGAGATTCAAGTTTTGTGGTCATCATGAAGATGGTCCATGTTCTTCTGATGACACTAACTATTTACATTGTAGCAGCTATAATCCTGAGATCAAAGCAAGAATTTACAGAAACAATATATTAGTAAGAATATACTGTGGGAAAAGTTCCTCACTTGTATTGAGAACCCTGACTGAGATGGAGAGACATCATATTAGCATCATTTGTTGCAGTGTTCTTCCCTTCACCAACATTACTCAGCTAATTACCATCACTGCAAAGGTACGCACGTGAGTATATCTGCTAGTCCATTACATGGATGGAAAACGTACTATTTCTTAATTAGAATAAAATGATAGATAGTTTCGAGGTGAACAAGTTTTCAGCTTTCATGGATTTTACATGAAACTTAATCTGGGATTCTGGGCTACAGTTTTACTTGTTTCTGTGCATGCAGATGGGTGACAATATGGAAATTACAAGGAAATATCTTGTAAAATGCTTGCAATCGGCACTTAGAGAATCTCTGTGATATGTACGTGCTTCAATCAAAGATTTCCTGGAGAGGCCCGAATTGATCAACGTACTCCTTTTTTCCTTCGTTTTATTTGTTGAAATATACAATTGACCTAATTTTCAAATGAATTTTCTGTATTTATTTAGCAATATGGGAAAAAGGGTATTCCATGTTTATTCATGTTTATTTGGTGGCCGGTCGTCTGTAAAGCTATTTGGTTATGTAGCATGGCACTCTACTTGTCTGTTTTTCATATGCCAACTATATACATACGTATATATATATACATACATACATGGTTGGACCATTACAGAATCTTAATTGATGCAAAACTGTCGATCAACCAATCTACACCATAGAATTATAATATAACACTAAGGATAAGATAATAAATATGCAATTAACATTATGGGTAGCCCACCAAATTTGACTATAAATTTTGACCGTTTTGACTCTTTTAATATTTAATGTATATATTTTGTTGCATATACGACAGAGGTGTTCATAAAAATCCGAATTCAAGCATCCAAAATAAAAATCCAAAAATCCGAACTGAAACTATCAGAAATTTCGGATATTCGGATATATGTCCGAAATTTCGGATTCGGATAGTAAAATTCCAAATTTTTGGATATCAGAAAATACAAAAAAAAAAAAAGAATTTTAAAATTTTATCTATCTTTAGCATTGATTATTTACATAATATTGAGTGTTTATTATTATTTCAAAGTATATTTTTAGTTTTATTTTTGTATTATAGATTTATTAACTAATATTTTATATAATTTGGTTTTTTTAATATTTTTTTAGTCGTTCTAGGTAAAATAATTCCTGACACTTTTAGTTTGTGATATATTTATCTTTAATATGTATTTGAATATATGATTTTGTATTTTTGACATTTAAAATTTTGATTTAAATTTTTTTTTTAAATTGAAAAATATGAATTTGCGGATAATCCGATATCCAAAAATCGGATAATATCCAGAATTTCGGATTCGGATAGCAAAAATCACTATCCGAAAGTTAGGATATATGAAAATTTGGATATCCAGTTTTGGACACCCCTATTTTATATATATATATATATATATATATATATATATATATATATAACATTCAATATTCTTTTATCGTATATTAAATGTACATCTCTTTTTTGAAAAAAAAATGTATTAAAGAATATTTCGTAAACGATCCGATCGATCTATATAGATATAAACATTAAATATACACAAGATTCTTTAGATAGGTCACATTCAAAATATGTAAATAAGTTATACGTAACATGCAAAGGTTTTAGTTAATGTTAATTAATTAAATATTTATTGGTGTTCACGGTGTTTATAACTAAATGGTGCTTAAATGATCTTCATTCTCTCTCTTTCCCTCTCTCTCTCTCTCTCTCTCTCTCTATATATATATATATATATATATATATATATATATATATATATATATATATATATATATATATATATATATATATATATAGAGGTGGGTTTAATGGAGAACCTCTATGCATCGAAGAACCTTGGAGAACCGCAATGCATCACTAGAAAATCGTAATGCATCACGTAATAATTGATGCATCACGCGGAAATTCGATGCATCACGAGGAAATAATGATGAATCACGGGGAAATTGTGATGCATTTGTGGTGGTGCATGAAGGTTCTTCAAGGTTCTTCGATGCATGGAGGTTCTCCATTGAACTCACCTCTATATGTGTATATATATATATATGTATATATATATATATATATATATATATATATATATATATATATATATGAATTTAGGTGGTGAAAGTAATTTCTAAAGTCCCCACTTGGGGCAAAGGGATAGTTTAAGAGTAGGAGTAGGAGTAAGTTAGTTTATCGTTCAAAAAAAAATATGTGTGTGTGTGTTTTCATAATAAGCAAAATTTAAATAAAAATGATAAGTTAACAACAAAAAATTTATAATTATATAATGTTAAAACTAAAAATTTTGCAAGTCAATAACATTATTTAATCATTAATAGACCTAGGTATATAATAGATTTCTTAAAAATGGGCCCCATGATTAATGAATGGGTTTTGGACGGTTACTCGTGTTAACTATCCTGATATATTTCTGCACACATTACAGATATACTCAAAACATGTGGACAATTGACTAATCTTTTGTAGTGACTTAGTATAACATAACTCTTCAAATTTTAGTTTAATTTGGGAAAATATTTTTTACACAATACTATCTATTTAATTCACTGTTTAGTTCATCAACATTCATAATTTAATTACGTACAGTAAAATATTTTTGTAATACAGAAGTTCAAAAAAAATTGATCAACATAACATTATTTTAAAGAAAAAATTACACGAAATAGTTACGTACTTTGTAGTTTATTGCAGTGTATTTTTAATTTATATTTAGGTTGTGTACTTTCAAAGCATTTATTTGGTGTAGTTCAACTACGTTGAAATGTACTAATTAACAGGCACTGTGTTGACGTGTACTTTGTTAATGTATTGATTTTGGTTGTAAACTTTCGAAAGTGTTTTGATTTCGACTGTTTACTTTCAAACATGTATTGATTTAAGTTGTGTAATTTTAAATGTGTTTTGATCTTGGTTGTATACGTTCAAGTTGATTTGGTAGTTAACAACCTAATAATCGACATCAACCTGCATTACCTAAATGTGCACGAAAATACACAGCCTATATTGAAACAAACTTAAAAGTAAAATTGTCTCGTGTCATTTTTTGTATTTTAAATTAACTACCAAATTTCCACTTTAACTATTGTTCTACAATTTGATTCATCAACATTTTGCTTGAAGGAAAAATTATTTTTACCAAAAAATTAGTATATAATTTTTAAGTTGCGCATTCTCACCGAAATATATAAAGAAACATACATGTGTTGTGTTTAAAGAATGGATCATATCACATTTAAAATTTATAATGTTGCTTACAATTGAGACTATTCGTGACACGTACTATCGCTTTATATATTCAATGCGGAAGCAAAACTGTGACAAATGAGCCTTTCTCTTTAGATGCTTTCTTTTGCATTGATTTGAAGTTGAGGTCGCAACCACTATCATATTAGATAGTGTTCGAGACTGTTTCCGCACGGTTTAGCTCGACTATCAAACAAAAAGAACCTATCTTTGACGTTCTCGGGTACCTTCTTCGTATACTATCTCAATAATTGTTGGGGTTTATTAATGTTGTCCGTGCTGCTTCTGTTTATAATGGGGTCTATCTATTCAGAATTGTTTAGAAAGAATGCATATTTTCTATTAGTAATTAATTGAAAAGTGAAAACCTATTTGCATGCCAAACAAAATCGTAAGTAAAGGACAAACGGAATACTTTATTTAATTACATGTTGCAAAAAGTTTGAAATTATTGGAATTTGGAATGTGAAGGATAAAGTAGTATATTTATAAGCCCTAATGTCGCCTTTAATCTTTATGATTCATAAAGGCTGGTTCTCTCTTCAATTCTTTCATGCAAATAAATATTTATAGGGTTTCAATTTTCGTAAACGTTTACATCAACTTAAATGATTTTTTTTAGAGAAAATTAATGATATATATATATATATATATATATATATATATATATATATATATATATATATATATATATATATATATATATTACTATTTCGCAAAGGTTAACTGATTTTTGATCTTCTGTTTTTTTGTCTCCTAGTAAAATTTCAGAGAATAATTAATACATATATTGTTAATTTTTCATAAAATAGAAGATGGTGATATAATTTTTTAAATTTCAACCTAATCAAATCAGAGCTTTTAAATAAAGGAAAAGATAGATGGATAGATAAAACTTGATAGGCCGGGCTCATAATGTTTCTCAGTATATACCTTTGCTTTACCTATAAATACATGAGCCTGAGATAGTGAGATCCCATAACTAATTCATGTAAGGAAAGCAATTTGGGATGCAAAGGAACGAGATGTAGATGATCGAGGGTTAATTGTCCCAACAAGGTAATTTTGCTATATATACTAGCCTCTTTTCTAGCTTCTACTTCTTTTCCTTCTGAAATTTCTTACTTAATTAATCCAAATATTGTTATATTTTTGTGAGAATAACACCTTATTTGAATCTGCCACAAGCACATAACCAATAGTGTACTGATTGATCTTGATCTATACGTTTAATTTTACGGAAAGAAATCCAAAATTGGTTTTGAAAATTTAGTCTGAGTTGGTTTTAGATGAAACGTACTGCAGTTTCATATGTAATTGTGCTTTTAGTAATCAGTAGGAAAGACGATCTAACAAAATTTTCATCATATCATTTGGAATATATATCGTGGCCGGGATTGCTAGCTTGTTGTAAGTGTACATGTGTACTGACTGATCGATATCAAAGTGACAGTTAATTAACAATTAAAAATCTCTAGTTTACGTACTTTCGAAATAATGTAGGAGTATATATTCTAAGATTTGTTGAGTAACTAGAATTTATAAAGTGTAAAGGTGATTGTATTTTCCAATATCATATTGTATAATTTCATTTAAAAAGTTAACTTAATTACCAATGACTTTGTCTATGATAATCGATCTTTGCTGCTTGGTTGGAGACTTAATTAGGCATAATTAAGGATTTAAGCACCATGCATACGGTAACTTTCTTTGTTTTAAGATTTAGGATTAATTGTGCTTTTTAGCTTTTCCTTGGGCTCTCATGATTTCACATTGAAGTTGTCAAAACTGATCGATGGTTTAGTTTTGGATTAATCAGTAAGCAAGCATTTTTTTTGTTATGAAAGGCAAAGATGCGTTTATAAAAGTACCAAGTTAGCATATACTGTTTTGAGAATTTTCATGTGGATGTTGTTTTAAGCAGCTGGTAATATGGAGAGCGTGGGGTTTGGGGATAGATATATGTTGATTGGATCTTGTCTTTAATTTGGTTAATTAGTGCTTTTAGTAGATGTTGTATTTTTAGTTTTAGATTTGTAGTTCCCTCGTTACATGGTGTGTAGTATTGGGAGATCGAATTCTTAATTATATAGCCAGACATGTGAATTTCTTATTAGGCATATATGGCAGATTGGCATGCAGATACATGCAGTTTAATTGCATGTTATCAGGAATTGAAGCAATACTGCTTGGATGTGGTGGTTGTTGGAAATCAGATCTAAGGATCAATAGAGTGTGCCCAAATATACGAACAGGAAGAGAATATCATACACACACTTGGAGCAAATTTTCTGTGATTATTTCTCAAAATGAAAAACTCGTCAACTACAAATGTTACCTCCTACTCCTTATATAAGAAATAAAAATAATAACCCACTAATAAAAATTGCAAAGCTGCAGAAGAAAAATTCAACAAACCACCTAGATTCGTGGGTGGAGAAAATGGTAACATACTCCCATGATTTCCAGGTTATTTGTTAACTACCAAATACTTAGTCAATTATTGACCAATTAAAATTAGCCCAACAGTGGTTCAGGTTACTTTTTGGACTATCAATTGAAGTACCAGCCATAAGCAGGTGGCATTTCAGGCTAGGAACAGGTTTTCATGATCATTAGATTGGTTATTTTAGACTTTGGGTATCAAAGCCTTCCTTGGCTTGTAATATTTCAGGTGATTTTCTTTGTTTCTAGCTTCTTCCTTAATTTGCAAATTAAATCAAAAAAATATTGGGAGATCGCCTTTCCAAGTTTAGGGATGCTTTTGTTAGGTTTAATTATAAGGTATGGTGTTTTTAATATCTTCTCTGTGCATTATATTTCTTAACTACTCCATAGTTTTTATTAATCATCTTTTTGTTGTTCAAAAGATACGAAAAAGGTAACTAAAAGTTATCAGTTGAGAACTCTGGATTCATACGCAAAGAAGAGTTTGGCGGTTTTCCAATTAGCCGGCCTCATCATCATCTAATATAACATTAATCGGGCACACGTACACGTTACTTGCATGTATGATGATGGATATCCCATTCCCATCAACCTTTTGGTTACCTGAGCTGGTGAGGATCATATCGCTAGATCTTGATTAACAATTGATATTCACTTTTGTTTGGTTCTTTTTTTTCTTTTTTTCCTTTTTTTGACTAATTTATGGTTCTTATCCATGCATGCATGATAGGAAATGGGAGAGCCTAATGACATTGTAAATCCAAACCAACAGACATGCACATATTATAGTGACTCGGTGAATTCATTTTCTTTAGAAAGCTTCAATGATTACACTAATGCGGTAAACCAATCTGTTCAAGCAACCACCATTAATGGAGATCCCAGAAAGAAGAAAGACTCCAAGGCCATAAAGATTAGTACTTTTGCTCCTAATGATGGTTACTTATCCAACACTCGCACTATATCTTTTGGAAACCCTACATTATTGCCGCCACTTGCTAACCCAATATCCTTTGGAGGATCAAAACTGAAATACGCTCATGAAGCAAAGCTTAACCAAGATATGAGTTTCAATGTGTATCATGGATCGATGCAAGTTCCAAAACGAGTTCCATACACAAGAAGGAATCATAGACAGGCACAGGAACATCTTTTTGCAGAGAGGAAGAGAAGAGAGAAGTTGGCACAACGCTTTAATTCTTTGTATGCTCTCCTTCCTCAAATTAATAAGGTACCAACTGATGACGTGCTATATATTAATTACACTTTCTACTTTCAAAGCAGTAAAACATCTCATGTAATTACTTATATGACTAGCTAGTTCCTTTTTAGTCCTAACTTTGTTGTATTTGACAAAACGTGCTCTGTATGTCCAATTAAAACTGCCAAACTCAAAGTGAATATTGTTGATCTATTATAGATGGATAAAGCGACAGTCTTGGAAGATGCAAGTAACTACATAAAACAACTTGAAAAACGAGTGAAAGAACTTGAAGAAGGACAAGTCAAGGGAAAGCATATCATCCAAAAATCAACTATTTCCATCTGGAGATCCAATCTTTGTGGTGGTCTTTACGCTGGCAAAGATGACACATCTTCTTGTAAAAAGGCCAAAACCTTACTTAGTAACATCAGCTACGATCCTGAGATTGTTGTAACAAGTTCAGGGAATAGCATACTCGTAAGAATCTACTGCCAAAGAAATCCTTCCGTGGTATTAACAACCCTGACTGAGATGGAAAGGCTTCATTTGGCTATCATTAGTAGTAGCGTTCTTCCTTTCTCTAACACTGCCCATCTAATCACCGTCAATGCTCAGGTATGATAATATATAATTAATTAAGTCATTACTGAAAAGAATGTTAATTTTAGTTTGAGGTGAACATGTCTTCAAAAATTGCTTCGTGTTGGCCTTTAGTCTTTGGTTTTGGTTTGATAATTTGAGGCATCATTAGTTTTATCTTTCTTTCAGGTTCAGGTAGCTAGCATCTTGCTAGTTTAAGAAATTATCTCCTTGCTGTTCAAAAAAAATTTATTGTATTATTGGGCTAAAAATCAGGGAAATCATTTGCATTGCTTTTGTGTAGATGAGTGAGGAGCTCCGCATGACTGCGATTGAACTTGTGAAATGCTTGCAGTCAGCTCTTAGTAATATTCAGTGACATGTATTCGATCGAATACGTTAGAGATTTCAGGAGAGGACAGTAGAGGCATGGCGCAGCCGGTCAGCGTCTAGATATTTTCGATCCCTTTGTATTCATTTTTTTATTTAGCATGTCATGTCAATTGTCAACATCTTCAGTCCTGATCGATTCACGACATCTATGCAAAGCAAACCATGAATATATATCCATGATTAAATAATTAGAATTATCATCTCCCTCGATTGCTCATTTAATTCTATTTTTATCAAGGGTCATAATTAAATTTTAGTGAAATTTTGTTGCAAGAACTTTCAGCATCTCCTCACCAGAAGGCAAAATGTCGTTAACTGATAAACCACCCATTTCCAAATTCGATCAAGGAAAGTCAAATTCCACGTACCATCTTCTTTCATCAGTGGGTATTTCAAAAACCTTTTTGATAGTGGATCAAAATTTTCTTGAGCAGCCATTTTGATCAAACGAAAATTTAGAGTTGCCTAGATCGAGTGTAAGAGAATCTTCGGGTCCAGATGGAAATTTTAACAGTTTTTTTAAATAATTCTGGGAGACTTTAAAAGACAATATATCACGATCTTTTGTAAATCACTTTGGATCCGGCTAAGCTTCAAAGAGGATGTGATTCTTCTTTTATCTCATTAATTCCAAAGTGTTAGCCAGTCTTTATATGTCGGACGACTTTCATTAATCGGTAAGTCTCAAACCAATATGCAAATCATCGCAAAGTTATTAGCAAATAGATCGACTTAATTTGGCCATTAGTTAGTCCATATATACTACTAGCTGTTTTTATTGAGAATAGACATTCTAGAATAGTTGATGAAGTTATTATATCTTGGGAAAGGAAGCAAAAAAGAAGAAATTGATATGGTACTAGAAATTGATTTTCTTAATGTATTTGAAATTTTGAATGTTTAAACTGGGATTTCCTCGATAATATGTTAACTATGTTGCAGATGCGATTTGGGTTATTAGAGGATTTTTATACTCGGATCATGCATCGAGTTTGATCAATGGCTCCATAGTCCCTACTAATTAAGGAGTTTGGTCTTCAACGAAGGCCGGGTTAGGCAAGGGGATCTAGCTATTTTTCTAGTGTTATTAGTTAGTGTAATTTATATATTTATCATTTTAAATTTTTAATTAGCAATTTTGAAAATACCATGTGTTGGTATGTAGACATGCAGTTGAACACGTATGTTCTCTATGATGATAGCATTTCGAATTCATGCTTTTGTCAACTTAATTAAACAAAATACATAGTTAAACTCTTATAGGACACACTCAAACTATCGAACAGAACACTAAATACATTGAAGCGTTATGGTTTCTTTGCTTCAAAATAGGTATGATATGCCTCCACTTTCTTTTGGGATACATACTAACTTTTATTTTGTTAAACGGAAAACACACATTGCATTTTAAAGAACCCAAAATATATATTATATAATTGACAGAGTACTAATGGTTAGGCACAGCAATGGGGCTGGGCGGAGATCTCATTTTTCATTCCCAACCCCCTCTTTCATCCCCGGTCCCATCCCCATCGGGGGAATGAGTTTATATCTTCATCTCAGTCCCAATAAAGGATCGGGGATCCCATCGGAAAATCGGGTTTTTCAAACTCTTGAAAGATTATTATGTTTAAACTATAAATAGTAGTTCAGTAGAACATGATATGTAAATAAATTTTAAAACAAATCAATTTAAATATATTTGAGTTATTTACGTATATAAGTTATAATAAAACTAAAATAAAAAAATGTATGCAAAAAAACTTATAAAACCCATAAGAAGAAATAAAACATAGTATTTTTAAACTATAAGAAAGTCATATATATTGATAATTAATAATAGTATATAAAATGTAATGAATATTTTACATTGTAAAGTTAAATATTATACATAATAATTTATTTCTTGTTTTTCGTCATGGTTATTAGTTATTTGAGCTTAGTTTCGGTTTTTATTATGAATAGTAAGTAATTTTTTTTAGTTTACGTGCTTGAGATAACAAAATCTTTGTATTAATTGATTTATTATTGGATTGATTGACGATTCTGGTTTTTATTTACTAGATTCTTGATTTCTTTCATTGTTACTTGATAAAAATCTAATTTTTATAAATCTTATTGCAATAATAAAATTGGGTTCGAATATGGATTTTAAGAAGATCAATGCTCTGAATGAAAAGTACATAGTTGATTATATTTTCTAGGAATTGTATTGTGATAATAATTTAAAAACTGATCGTTAATCTAGAATTTTAGGTGTTTGTTGATTTTTAGGCATTTATTGTGATAATAGGGTTAATAAACGTAAAGTTTGATTTTCAAAGTGATAAAGAATGAGTTTGGCTTTGGTATTAATTGTCTTTAGGAATTATATATATATATATATATATATATATATATATATATATATATATATATATATATATATATATATATATATATATATATATATATATATATATATAAACTAGTTTATAACTCACGTATTTCTGCATAAATATTTTTTAATACGATTAGAAAACACAACTATTAATTATTTATAATAATATAATAATAGTATTATCATTTGTGTTATTAGTTTTCTAACACTATAAATTGATGTGAATAATAAATTTTTTTTTTTGAATTTTTTAACTTTTAACTTTTCATTTTTAATTTAATATTAAATGTTATAAATTGAGATTTTAGTTTATAGAATATGGTTCGTGTGAGTACCTAAAAAATGCAGAGTACCGTGAGTACCCGTGAACACACGGGTTTCAGATGTGAACTTGCTCCGAAAAAAAGTTTTTTTTTTTGAATTTATTTTTCATATTCGTTTAGATACAAATAATATAAGGCTATTCGTAAAAAATTATATACATTTACACTTTCTATCATCTTAAAAGTCATGTGAACGCGAAAAAATTCATGTGAACATGCTTAGTTGTGAACACACGTTCACAACAGTACACTTCATGTGAACACACACGTTTCACATAGTTCTAGTGTGTATTTAGGTGTGATTTTTTGCAAGTAGTCTTGTATTATTAATTTAAACTTGATTATGAAAAAAAATTTCAAAAAAAATGATTTTAAGCGAGGTACCTCCGGTACTCCGCAAAACTAGTGGTACTCATTTGAACCTATATATATATATATATATATATATATATATATATATATATATATATATATATATATATATATATATATATATATATATATATATATATATATATATATATATATATAAGAGAGAAAAAATGCTCATGTGGCGCAATATTAGTGGTTAAAATTCAGAAAATTAAGGCTGATTTGGCACAATATGATTGGTTAAAATTCAGAAAATTAAGGCTGCTTATTTGACGCAATATAATTTATTAAAATTCAGAAAATAATGAGATAATATCAACATTAATACAAGGTTGCTTACCAATTTTTCCTATCAATACTAACAAACCTGCATAAAATAATGAGATATTTATTTATGTATACAAATTACAATTAAACATTAATTAATCAAAATTATTATTTTTATAGTTTTATAAAATAGATATGAATAGTTGATTATTTTAAAATTTTCACTTTTATATATATATATATATATATATATATATATATATATATATATATATATATATATATATATATATATATATATATATTAAAAATTTTAGTTTATAGATAAAATGATATTTTATATTTTATTATAATAAACAAAATATTATGAAATGTATTTTTATATATCTTTTGTTTACTTTTTTAAAATTATAATAATTTTATATAATGTTTATTTATTTTAAATAAATTATAAGTAAATGGAAAAAAAAATTATTAAATATACAGATAAGTATGGATGGGATAACATTTACATTTAGATTTAAATTTTATTGATGATTCAGTTTAATAATAAACATATAAAATACGACATATAAACATATAAAAGTAGTTTTTTAATCAGCATATATTATAAAATAGGTAAACATATGGCATTTATTATTTAGAAAAATTATATACTAGCTTACTTTTTTTACTACGAGTCATTTTTATCGTCCCGTCCGTTGGTTCAAAATTGTGTCATCCCTAATTCAAACCACAGAAAAAACATCGCATTGATATACATTTTTTTTACATTTAAAGCTTCTCATTATTTTGTGTTGTGTATGTATTAATGTTTCAAAATTAACACATGTTTTAATATTTTTTCTGTATACCATGAAGAACAATGAAAATCTCTGTTAATAATGAAGCGATAATGTTTTAAATAATTCTTTAGCCAATGAGATATGTCATTTGCCGTTTATATTGTTCAATGTGATTTTATTAAGATTTATTAAATTTTTTTATGATAACTGCTTTTGTTTGATAACATTTTATTAATTTGTTTAAATAAATTGTTATTATAAAATTATATTAGACGATATTGTAAGTAATACTTTGCAAATACGTGTTTGTATATTAGTTGATGGAAAATGATGAGTTTTTCATTTTATTGTAAATTATCTTTTTTTTCTTATATACTTCATTCTTATACACAATTTTTTTTAAGTAAAATCAGTCTTTTGATCAACTCACATGTATTAGGAGGGTGTTTGGTTTTGCGTTATGAATCAGATTATCAGCTTATTACGTTACAATAACGCAAATAATTAGTTTAAAGTGTTTGGATGCATACGTTAATAAGTGATTATTTGCGTTTAGCGTTAATCTTACCACACTTTTTCATAAGTTAAAAAATTGTAGCTTATTTGCTTCATAAGTGATTATTTGGTCATTTTAAGTAAAAACGCAAATCCAAAACACTTTAAAAACTGATTTATTTTGATAATTATGATAGCAAACAGCAGAAGCTAAAACCAAACACTACATTTCCTGCAGCACTTTTTGTTACAGTTATTATCTGATTATTAGTTTCCAAAACGCTACAGCACTTTTTCAAACGCAAATCCAAACACCCCTTAGACGTTGGTATTAATTTGTCTTTAGAAACATTATAGGGTGTGTTTGGTCACCGAAAATTTTCAAAAAATTTTTTATTCACTTTTTAAAAATTAAATAAAAACTTGTTTACTTAACAACATTTTTCATAATTTTCGTTTCATTTTTTAAAATATCACTTTTCATTTCTTTCTCTTACTTTTCAATCACCTATCTTATTTTTCTTATTTTATAATCACCCAACTTATTTTTCTTAAAACTAAATTTTTCATCATCTAAATAAGTTTTCACTTTTCATTAGAAACTCTTGTTTATATTAAAAAACATTAACTTAAAAACTGAAATTAAAAAATGATTAGTTTTCGTTAACTAAAAGCAAGAGTTTTTATAAAACTTATTTTTAATATAACATATTACTCAAGAAATATTTGTTATTTTGCTTATTTTATTTTATCAAAAAAATATATATATATATATATATATATATATATATATATATATATATATATATATATATATATATATATATATATATATATATATATATATATATATATATATATGATTTATTTAAAGTATTTGGCTGGTTGTAATTATTAAATTTATTATTCTTCTATATCTTTTGAATTTCCTTTATTAATCTATCAATTGGAGAAAAAAAAATTATATCAAGATGCAACGTGTAGTGCAAACGTCACAATACTTGTAACTAACATTTCATGACTTTTAAAAATGATTAAATATTTGTAAAACTAGTTTATTACCCACGTCTTACGCGGATATTTTTAATAGATATAAAATATAACAAATAAAAAAATAAAGATATAAATATTATTTTTTAAACAAAAGTATATAAGATGATATTATTATTTATTATGACCTATTAATTTTGTATATTTCTAAATATATATGAAGAGTAATCTTTTCTTATAAATATTTTAAACTTTTATTATATTATCTTATAATTAATAAGTTAGTAGATTATTAGATTTTGTTTAATTTGATTTGAATTTAAAAGCGGATTATATTAATTAGATTTGGATAGATTAAATTAATAAGTTAGTAGACTATTAGATTTTGTTTGATTTGATTTGATTTGAATTTAAAAGTGGATTATATTAGATTTGGATAGATTTGATTTAAATTTCATTTTTATTTTTAAAATCTATAAATGTCACGTGTCGATTCATGGTGACGCATGTGGCTTCATCAGAAGTGAGTATAGTTACTCTTTTAATAATATAGAACCACAAGTTTCATTATGGTGTCTACAGTTAAGCTACAACAAATGATTAAGAGCTAAATAAACTTACAACTGATTAATTTTGCTAACTTTAAAAGGCGAACCTTTATAGTTGATTAATCCTATTATTGCATGAAATTTCTATGAAACAACAAAACACACGAAACTTTCACAATCAATAGTGAATTATTAATTCGAAGGCGTGGTGTTTCAAAATGTTTTATTTTTAAATAAAGAGGGCAATATTTAGAAATTAAATTGGTTAGAAAAAGAAAAACAATAATATATGACAATTAATCTAAAAAACAATTACGCAAGTATATGTATGTATATATTACAAGAGTTTATTTTTATCTTAACAATTTAATAATAATAATAATAATTATAATATAATATTAAAGTATAGAACCGGCCGTTTCAAACTTTCAATTAATTAACCACGTACGTACTCGATCCGGCGCTCCTGTTCATCTCCCTCCGACGTTTCACCTTCGATCTCCATCTTCAACCGATCGATTCCTCTCCCCCGTCGATCGATCAGACCACGATTCCGGTGACCGTATCCTCTTCTGCGTGGCGTTTGATTTCTCATTTTGGAGGTATCCTTCTCCCTCTTATCGTTCTACTCCTCCTCGATCGATTTCCCAATCCGAGATTTAAATGTGTTCATATTTCTGTATTCTTTCATGTCTCTATTTCTATTGATCGATTCATAGTTATTGGGTCATGGTTATGGAATTGCTTGTTACTGTTTAATTAGACCGACTAGTCTGCTTGGTACTGCTGCGTGCCTACTTGTTTAATTAGACCGAAACTCACACACATTACACTTAGCGATTTACATGTATGTATGTATATTTGTAATGTTGTTGCTGCTGTGAGTTTAATTAGATGTATGTATGTATGTGTGGTTGCTGCTGTGAGTTTAATTATATATATATATATATATGTAACGTAATGCTGATGTTGCTGTGAGTTTACATGTATGTATGTATATTTGTAATTTTGTTGCTGCTGTGAGTATAATTGTAATGCATTGAGATTTGGATTATATTTAGCCTTAGCACATGTTATTTAATGAACACAGATGTATAACACATGTTACTCCTACTTTATAGAATACAAATTGTGATTTAGCACCGGTTACTTTGTTATTTAGCACCTATTACATTATGAACACAAATTGTGATTTATCATCTACTACTGCTACTGTATGCATATGTGTTAATTTGGATTTCTTAGGATTTAGCTAGACCTCCTACGGTGTTGGCTTTTGGTTCCATAGTAGGCATGTGTTCAAATCAATTAGGCCATCACAGCAGCAAAAAATGTCACAGCACATTATTAGCCATTCCGTGTCACGTTTAATAAAATGTTGGTGTTGATTTTAAGGGCTAAGTGTGTGTAGAACTCATGCTAGATGTTTAATTAGGGAGTTGTTTGCTATTTTAGGGGTCCATTTGATGCTAAATCAAAGGCTGAAAGTATAGAGTTTCAGCACGAAAACAACAAAAGACTGCTGCGTTTTTTTTGGACTGCACAAACCATATAATGTGTCTAATTATTGTGTGAGTTTAGGAGTCTTCACAGCCTCCTTTTCGGCCTAAATCTAGGGCCCCATGTGCAGCCTAAATCTCGGACTTAACTAGGGATGGCAATGGGGCGGGGCGGGGCGGGGATCTCAGTTCCTGCTTTTGGTTAATTGATCACAATTAAGTGGCCATTGGCCAAACTTAATTGGTCTTAAGGTCTACAACATACTTAGCCTGATTGACATTGGTTCCGCAGGAGATTCAACAAATTTCTATTCTTGGTTTATGGAAGGATTCGAGCACAACACTCTCTATTCTCAGGTAATTCTAAACTTTAAATATGGTTAAATTAAATAGAGTTTTCAAAATTGATGAAGTTAACAAAAGTCTCATATTTGGCTTTTAAAAGTCAAATAATGAATAAATGAGACTTTAATATACCAAATCACAAAATAACAATAAATGATGAAATATTTATATAAGTTTGATGTCTTTAAAGGATTTAGGATGTGTTGCAAAAAGAATCATCGAAATCCGACATCACATGAAAGTTCATTGCTATTTTAACCAAACTTTTGGTACTTTAATGCCCAAAAGTATGAAATATCAATGAATGATGAAATGTGTTTATATATTTAGTCTTTCCTAAGGATTTTAGACTTGTTACAAAAAGTACCGTTAAAGTTGGACGTCAAACGAAAGTTTTTTGTAATTTTATGCAAAGAATTGTAGTTTAACGAGTAAAAATACAAATTTAATATGGGAAGTGTAATATTTTTATAGATATGCTGTTTTTAGAAGATTTTTAAGGTGTTGTGAAAGTTTCATCGAAAATTGACTTAATTTGAAAGTTTGTTGCCGTATTATGCAGTTTCAGGAAATTAAGTTGATTGCTATTTTGGGCAGATTTTTGGTGAAGGTGATCGACAGAAGGCTAGTTGTGCATGATAAGCGTTGATTTCGTATGGAAGAAATTACAAGAAGAGGAATTGAATATGCATTCCTAAGATTGTAATTTACTTTTTTGTTGTATCGCTTATACATTTGATGAACCTTATTTTAGTCGTAGACGTTTATGTACTTGAAATACTTTTTGATCGATATGTTATGAAATGATATTATTTTTGTTAAATGGAATTGTTAGTTGAAAAACTATCACGAAGCAATTAAATATATATATTTGTATTTGCATTAAATTTATAAAATAATGAATGTGTTTCTTTTGTCTAGAATATATTGCATTTATGTAATTTAAAACAATAATAAAGTGTTGCAATAGAGTGATAATGGTGTTGCATTTACATAATGACAACATTTGATAAGTGTTGCAATTGATAAGTAAAGTGTTGCTATAAGTTGGTAACAATAAATTAAAAGTGTTGCTTTAGAGTATAAAAAGTGTTGCATTCAAAAAGTGTTGCATTTATAAAATAATGGCAACACACAAAAAAGTGTTGCTTTAGAATATAAAAAGTGTTGCATTAAAAAAGTGTTGCATTTATAAAATAATGGCAACACTTTTGAAAAGTGTTGCATTATCTAGTGAAAGTGTCGCTTTAGACCTAAGGCGACGTTGGCTAAGGTGGCACTACATAAAGTGTCGCATTATGCCTATAGCAACACTTTTAAGGCCTAACACAACACTTTTCCCATGTTGCTATAGGTTCAAAATGTAGTAGTGAGAGTTACTTGTGGATTCTAAAAGATGGTGGGGTTTAACGAACTTGATATCGATTCGGCAGTCTCTTTACTTTCTTGGGAAGTGGATCTAGGCTCTAAAGGTTTTGGTTTGGAGGCTTTTTCGGCGTCCATTGTTACTTAATGTTGGTTTATTTGGAAGCTTAGTATTCAAATTAATTAAAGTCTTTCCTTCGAATTCACTGTGTTTTTCATTTTCTATTGTATAGATACAAGATCATTCTTTCTTTTGGATTAACTCAATGGGGAAGATACGGAATAAACTGAGTTAGAACGCGTGGGTTTTAGATCCTATTTCTGCGACTCGAATATTTCAGTTTAGCTTTAGTTTGTTCTTGTTTTGGTGGTTTTCATTGTTTTGTTTTCGATGTAGTTTGAAGTTTTCGATATTGTTTGGTTGTAATCATTGCTTCTAGCATCTTGCTTGAAGCTTTTTGGTTTAATAATATTGATCTTGTTCAAAAAAAATCTATAAATACTAATAAAAGAGTAACTATACTCAATCTGGTAAAGCCCGTGACATCACGTACCATAAATCGGCAGTGTCATTTATAGCTTTTAAAAATAATAAAAAATTTTAAATTATATCCATCCAAATCTAATACAATCTACTTTTAAATTCAAATCAAATCAAACTAAATCTAATACTCTACTAACTTATTAATTATAATACAATATAGTATAATGAAAGTTTAAAAAAATATAAGAAAATAAATACTATTCATATATATATTAAAAATTGTTTAAATTGATGTTAACTCAAAATTGTTAGCTAATAGCTGGTTAGCTTTTTTTTTTTTTTTTGAACAGCAGATGTTAGTGGTTAGTTGTTAGCACCATTGTTAGACACCTTGAGGGTGAGGACCAAACCCCACACCTTCACCTAAGGAGAAACGTCCTTGGTGAGGCTCGAACCCGAGACCTCAACCAAGGGGAACCCCTCCCACCTTTGGTGGTGCACTACAAGGAAAAGAAGAAAATGCGACGGAGACCTTTTGCGGCGACATATGTCGTCGCAAATTCCCCACTAAAAGACAAAAAAAATGTGCTTTTTGACTAAAATTGGTCAAAACTCGGGGAAGGCCTTTTGCGGCGACATTGTCGTCGCAAAACGGTTGAACAGATCAAATTTTTATTTTTTTTTTTGGCACGAAAATAGGGTTTTGCGCGGTGAAAAAGCCGCGTTTTTTGGGGAATCCGCGGCGACATCTTTGGCTTTCGGCGACGACTTGTCGCCGCAATAGGGAATCAGCGACGACGCTTGGTCGCCGCAAAAGGGTGACCGATTTATTACCTCCTAAACCAACCAGCCTCTTCACTTTTCACCACTTCACCTACCTCTCTCCCTCTCCTCCTTCTCCTCTCCTTTTGTCTTTCTCCGGCCACCCTCCAACTCCGGCCACTCTTCACCACCGGCGACCTTCTTTGTCCGGATCCACTCTCCACCACCCGGGATTCTCCTTTTTCCGGCGACCCTCCATTTTTTCCGGCGACTTCGGCTCATCTCCTTTTCTCCGGTGAATCTTGGTTATTTCCGACCAAAATATAAGGTTGGTTTCATTTAACATAAATGTTGTTATTTTAATGTACATTTCTATGAACTTGAAGTTTGTTTTATTTTTCCGGTTTGTAGTTGTTGCTCCGGTGAACACTCCGGTGGGTTGACATTAAAGGTTAGTATTTTTTTTCTGATTTTTATATATTATTTAAGTTATTAAATAATTTTTCAAAATATTATGTTTTAAATTTGTGCTTAAAATATAGACTTTTTATGATGTGAATATATTATCTTTTAATATGATTTCTAGTAGAAAAATTTAATTTTATATGCATATAGAGTTTTTATGATATGAAAAAGTGTATTTAATTGCAATATATTTTTTATTGTTAGAAAGTATGAAAAGGTTATAATTATATTATGTATGTTAATACACTTTTTTTAAAGTGTGTTTAGTTTAGTATTATTATTAGTAATTAGTGTTAAGTTGTGTTATTAAACATATGTTAGTTAGTTAGTGCTATTTAAAAAATAATACTTTTAAATCAACATAAATTAAAAAATATACATTAAAAAATTTATATAATATTTAAATGAAATAAGTTAATATGTATTATTTGATGTCACATAAGATTAGAATATTTATATATGTATGTATGTTTGTATTTCTTTAGAGTTTGTTAAAAGTATAACGTATTTTGGTATATATATTAAAATTAGTGTTATTAAAACATACATTAAATTAAAGTAACATTTTATTAATCATAACATATATTTTACTTTAAAATGTGATAAAATGAAGATATATATTAGTATGTAGATTGATTAGTGTTATTAAAACATATAGTAATTTGAATTTAAAGCAAGTTAAAACATATATTAATTTGAATTAAAAGCAAATTAAAACATATGTTAAGGTGTTATCAAATTAAAACATATATTAATATGTATATTAATTAGTGTTATTAAAACATATATTCATTTATAGTAACATTAACTTAAAACATATACTAAAGTATCATCAAATAAAAACATATATTACTTTAAAGTGACATAAAGTTGATTAATAAAGACGAAACATAAAATTAAAACAATGTTAATGTTATTATTAATTTAAAGTAACATGAAACTAAAACATATATTATTTTTATTATTACTTTAAAGTATAAACATCTATAATCACATATTCATTTAATATTATTATTATTCAAAATAAGATAATAAAATATTACTATTTATATTCAATGATTAATTTGTGTGTTTAGATAAATGTAATGTGTTTGTATGATAAGCGTGTGTTTATACCGTAAGTCACCCATCTGAAATTAATTTATTAGAAATTAATTTCGGATAGTCCCCTGTTTGGGACTGCTTTTTGAATGTTTTGTCTCATTTACATTGTCTGCTGATTTGGATAATTTAACTTATACAAGCTTGAGGGGAGTTGGTCAAGCAATGGAAGATACTGAAGTCGATATTATTCATGTTAATCCTACTCATGCTCATGACGATGCCGATTTTATTGACGATGCTGATAATGATGTTGACGTTGTTGATAATTCTGACAGTGATAATTTGGAGTCTGACAATGAGTGTGAAATACGTTATTGTTCCAGTGATGAATCTGATTGATTTGAAGTTGTAATTTGTAAAGACATTAATTAGTTATAATATGTTTATTGAGTTGTTTTTTCAATATGTTTATTGAACTGCCAACATACACTAATGTTTGTTTTGTAGGTTATACTTCTAATATTTTTACAGATGACGACTGTAGCGACTGGCCACGGTGGTGATTGTGGTGGTGATCCTCCCGGGGGTTCTTGGCAACCACCATCCATTTGTCAAAGTATTAAGAAAGTTTTTAGACATTTTTAGTTTTTATTTGTTTAATTATTTGTGTTATTCATGTTGGTTAATTTGAATTGTAGGTTCAAAGACTCGTGGAAAAACCACAAATGAAGCTCTAAGAAAATTATGGAAAAAGAATGGGCAACGACCGTTGCCCATTAGATTTGATACTAAACAGGGGACGTATCGAGCCCTTGGAGATAATGCTAGCGGCTTCAACAATTTGATCGGGGCTTTTGTGGGTGACATCCCCAAATATTTTAATTCGTGGAGTGATGTACCCGATCATCTAAAAGCCCCTTTATGGCCTGAACTACAGGTTAAATTTGTTTAATATATATTTTTGTAAAGACATCAAAATACACACTAACATGACTCTTTTTTATAAATTGCAGACATATTTTGACATGGGACCTCACTTGTCGGGTCCACATTCGTCACAAATAGTTGCGGGAGTTAATGCACAATGTGCATCTAGATTTAAAGATCGAAAATCCCGTTTTAAAATAAAATACTTTAGCAATCGAGGGGGGTACGAACGTCCGGATGACATCCGAAATTCCCCTCCCGAAGAAATAGAAATTGATGAGTGGCACAAGTATTGTGACTACTTTATGCAAGAGGGAACCATGCATCGAGGAGTTGTAAATGCCGCAAATAGAGCCAAACAACTCTATCCAAGTTATCATGGATCCCAAGCATACGTTCAAATACAAGATCGTCGTGTAAGTCACTTTATCTCTAAATGATAGTTGATATATATATATATATATATATATATATATATATATAGTATACTTGCTATGCATAGACTTGATATGTATTCTTGATAATTTGTATAGACTTGATATGCATAAATGATGGTTGTTATATACAATTACATATAGTTGGTAAGATACTTGATAATTTGGTAATATATGGACTTGTTGTAATATTAGTTGGCAAAAGGTATTATTATGATGGTGATATGTATTCTTGATAATTTGTATAGACTTGATACGTATATATATAGTTAGTAAGTTGGTATAAAAATGGTATGTATTCTTTGGCGATGATATATATACTTTAGCGACGAGATGGTGATATGTATTCTTGATGGTTGTATAGACTTTTGTATAGACTTGATATGCAACAATGATGGTTGTTATATACTTGATATGCATTAATGATGGTTGTATAGATTTGATATGCATAGACTTGATATGTATTCTTGATAATTTGTATAGACTTGATATGCATAAATGATGGTTGTTTTATACAATTACATATAGTTTGTAAGATACTTGATAATTTGGTAATATATAGACTTGATATGTATATATATAGTTAGTAAGTTGGTATAAAAATGGTATGTATTCTTTAGCGATGACATATAGAGTTATTGTAATATTAGTTGGTAATTTATACACGTTAATATTTGATATATATGTTTTTATTTACATATATATTAAATGTGTTACAGTACGACCCTACGACGGGTCAATTTCCTAGTATCATCGACCAGTTTGGTGATATGCATCGTCGGAACAACGTTTTCGCCAATGACATTGCCGCACGACAATATGTAAGTAATTGTTTTACTTAAATGCATGAAATTGTATATAAATATTTTCTTTTAGTGTTTATTATGAAATATATATAATATCGAAATTTTTTTGTAATTATACAGCATGAGATGGAGCAGCTTCGGAATAGTCAAGCCGGAAGTTCGAATCCGATGACCGAAGAACAGATATTGTCTCAAGTGTTGGGAGAACGCCGAGGTCATAATCGAGGAATTGGGAGAAAGTTACCAGGAAGTTTTTCGAGTTCAAAGTCTCAATCACAACCGGAAACGTATTCAAAAGCCGAAGTTGATAAACTAGTTGCTCGACAAACAAAAAAGCAACAAAAACTAATGGCTCGACAAGAACTTTTATACAATGCGTTAAGAGCCGCGAATATAGACGTTCCTGGTTATGACGAAGACTCGGAAGATGACGAAAACGAGGAAAACGACGAAGACGAAGATGATTATTAGTTTATATTATGTAATGTTTTTTTTAATTGTAAATGCTTATTTGATAACTTTTGTAACTATTGTTGGTTTGAAATATATTATATTTGAGTTTGTTGGAAAATATCAAATTGTAAATGCAGCGAACAGGTTTCTATAACCCGATTGGGGGCCAAAAAAAACAGCCAAAATTTGTGCATTTTATGTCACTTTTTGCGACGACATTTTGGCCTTTTGCGGCGACATGTCGTCGCTAAAGCCCTATTTCTGTGCATTTTATGTCAGCTTTTGCGACGACATTTTGGCCTTTTGCGGCGACATGTCGTCGCTAAAGCCCTATTTCTGTGCATTTTATGTCACTTTTTGCGACGACATTTTGACTTTTTGCGGCGACATGTCGTCGCAAAAAGTCAAAATGTCGTCGCAAAAAGTCGAAATGTCGTCGCAGAATGTCCCCTTTAGCGGCGACATTGTCGTTGCAAAAGGTTTTGATTTTAATTTTGATTTAATTTTCATAAAACTTGTTGCGACGACTTTGTCGTCGCAAAAAGTGATGACGTGTCAAGCCGATATTGCTGGAAACCGTCGTCGCAAAAGGGCCCAAATGTCGTCGCAAAAGATGTTTAGCTACGAGGCTACAGCGACGACCTTTTTGCGACGACATGTCGCCGCAATAGGTCTTCTGCGACGACATTATCACTTTTAGCGACGACATTTGTCGCCGCAAAAAGGTGATTTTCTTGATCTAAGTCAAGTGGTTAGCTATAGCTAGTTAGCTACTGTGTACAAAGTTGTTTGTGTGATCGATGGTGTGTAAAAAACTAAAAAGTCCTTGGAATGCGTACTGAGTTACGTTGTTTTACATGGATAAGATATATACAACCTTGTATAAAATCCATTCATGAACAACTGCTATATATCTACTTACCTTTTCACCAACCCTGGCCTTTTTCAATAAATCTAGAAATATTACAGAAAAGGTTTCTCAACCTGGCCAAATTATTTAAAGTAGTGTTAGTTAATTAATTAATAACGTAATTAATTAAGCAGCTCTTTTGATGGTCAAAAAGACAAATGGTGTAATGAATAAAAATAGAAATTGCATGTTTAATTTTTCAAAGATCGAGCTAGCTAGTCATTCTTCAATTCTGAAGAATCAAATCTTAAAGTGAAAAGGAAGTGACGATCACAAATTGTCTTATTATTTGATTCCATATATGCATGTATATATATATATATATATTATATATTGATTAAAAGAAGTGGCCGGGCAGCTTTTATAAATATATCTCTCGCTTTTTCAGAAAGTGACTTTTCAAAATCATATCATGCATGATCGAGCTATATGTATAGCTAGCTGTTCATTTACGTACGTAGCTGCTGTAAAGTTAAGCATATAGAACATGCATGTTTGGAGTAATTTGAATTAACAAGAGGATAACGTAACCCCCATAACTTCATCACATGCATCTTCTTGGCTGCTTCTTCTTTCACAAACTAAAGTTATCTGCCTTTTTTTCTGATTTCTCCCACTTTTCTTTTCATCTTTCTTTGTCAGTATATCTATCTCTTTGCTTTATATTCTTCTTGTCTTCGGTTCAATCAATAGTAGCTATATATTTTTATTCACTTTGTGTAAAATGAGCTCTCTTTTTTTAACTCCATGCATGCATGCTACTTTTTCATAGGAAAATAGATTATTAATATACTATTCAACTCTCATGATATATATGACTATATGAGGCTTATATATAAGCCACGTCACATGCATGTGAAAGTGAAATACTTATCCAAAAATAACTAATTGATTTTTTCATTGTTTTTATTTTCAATTTTATTAAACATATATACTAATTTATTAACTAATCCTTCATTTGTTACGTCTAATTAATGGTATCAAGGTAATTCATAATCAACAAGTATTTATTTACTTGATAATGTTTCACTTGAAATATGAGTGGTATAATCGCATGATTACGTCTTTCAAATAAATTTCATAAGCAATTGCAAAATGCAGAAAAGAAAACATACGAACTAAAAAAATATGATGTGTAGATAGATGTGTCGAACCTGAGATGGCAAGAACCATAAATCCAAACTCATTTAATTTGGTAAAAACTTAAAATTACATATTACTAATTTAATATTAAAAAATTGTATGTACTAATTTTATAATATATATTATAATCTAATTTTCTAATTATTATATTTTGTTTAAAATATTTGTCAATTTGTTAGAGAAGCTAGCTAGCTACGTAGTACAAATAAGTATTTTAATTTTTGGAATTATACTAAAGTTGAAAAAATTATTCTTCCTCCGTATGAAAATAAATATCTAGCGGATTATTAATTTTAATCAATCAAATAATTAAAAAGTTTACTTTTAATTTCTAATTATTTAAAAAAATGGCAATTGTTTTAGAACTTGTAATTAGGTATGTACATACATACATATATGTAGGGGTGAATTCAATGGAAAACCACTATGCACCTAAAAACTATGAAAACCTACGCATACCGGCCGATTTGGTGCATTTAATGAAAAACGCGGTGGCATGATCGTAAATAAGGTGATGCATCACGCGGGATTTTGATGAATCACACGGAGAATTTGATGCATTTGTGGTTGTGCAGTGCGGTTTTCACAAGTTTTCAGATGCATGGTGGTTTTCCATTGATCCCCTCCATATATGTATATGTATATGTATGTATAAAACTAGTTTATGTACTTATATATTACATGAGACGTGTTTAATCAATAATTGTTATTTAAAATAATGTGTGTATACATATATCATAAATTAATAATAAACATAATATTAAAATTGTGTCAAAGACCTAATAAAATAATAATATGAAAATTGAAGGTGTTATCTTTTAATCATAGAAAACAAATATTCAGGACAAATATATGTTTAAAATATTTATGTTACATTAAAAATATTCAAACCAATTTCCAATATTTGTGCCTCTAAAATTAACCTTTTTCGTTACTATAATACGTATGTTCTTACATGTACTTTTTATAATATACTATAATAATTGTGCTTAACTCTTTTTAAAAAAGTTTTGAAAGATAAAAGTATACAATTTGTTTTTTCAGCATTTTAAATATATTTTCATCTTTCTTGTATTTAATTTTATAATTATTTACATGTTTATTTTACTTTTAAGCATTTTCCTATATTTATAAACATATTTTTTTTTTGAATTCTTGAACACATATTTTTTTTATCCAGATTAATTATAAAGTTTCAAAAAAGATCAATTAACCTATAAAAAGGAAATTAAAGTATCAAAAATCTAAACTAGGTTAAATAAATGATTTGAATTATCAAAATAAGGGTTATCTAAATTAATTAAATTACACATGTCATAAAAAGACAATGTCAATTGGCATTCTAATTATATGACAACAGGTAATTTATTTATTTTTATTAGAATAACTAGTTTATTTACACGTATAATATACAGATTTATTTGAATACTAATTTTTTTAATAAATTAAAAATTTAGAATAAATATAAAATTCGATAATAAACGACACAAACTATGAATATTAAAAATGAGACGTGACTTAATATTTATTTTAAACATTATAGATAAAATGACAAAAATATAAAAATAATTTAAGAACCCTCCAAATGATGAATGGGAAAACATCGTAAAATCATTTATGATAAATGACAATACATAACTGATATGCGATAAATCCTTAATTTTTTTAATAATAAATATTGACTATTAAAAATCAAAATTATCATTATCCAAGTGTCCTATACATTAAAAGAGATTATTAACATAGAGTTGTTAAAACCCTCCAAATGATGAATGGGGAAAACATCATAAGATCATATATTAATTTTATTTATAATTAATTACAGTACATAACTGAGATACGATAAATCCTTAACTTTTTTAATAATTAATATCCACCATTAAAAATCGTAATCATTTTCCAAGTGTCCCATATTAATCATTAAAAGGGGATTATTAACCTAGAGTTGGTAACAGAATCCCTAAAAGAAAAGTACTTATTAATTAATTAAGTTAAACAAAAAATTATAAATTACACGTGTGAAATGAAGGTTTCGTCAATTGGCAATCTAGTTAAGTGATAAATTGCAATCTATTTACTTTTTTAATTGAATAGATAGATCGTAACTAACTATTTATGATGGTAGACATTTATTTAATTTGAAAGAAATTAAACTAAAAAAGAAATATGGAGTAATTGTTTTGGGAGGAATTGAGTATTATTAGGTTTTACCAGAATTTGATTTAGGGTCTGGTTTCAAGTATTCCATGGGTGACCATTAATTGTCTTGATTTTACTCACTTACTCCATTGATTATTACTGTAGGAATGAATCATTGCAAAGCTAGCTAATGGTATAGTATTTCCCAGTAATATCTCAATGGAGATGCAGTGAATGGGTTTCTAGACAGTAATATGGAAAAGAAAACCAATTCAATTTTGGGCCCTAAACCTTCTATCACGTTGTTATCCCTAATGTGACTTGCCTCTATGTAAGGGTCTATGAGTTTGTAGCAATATGCTAGAGGCAAAGGCAACAAGTCAAACAACACCAAATGAAAAATCCAAGTTGCGACGATTACAAAAGACAAATTAATCCGAGAGGGGGTCACAGATCGAGCCACGTACATCCTACACCACTTAAGCTTTTCGTGCGCCTTTCCCCTTGAATTTATCCAATAAAATGACCAGCCTAATTAAACCAAGCGTAAAAGAGAGTTATACGCTTGCGACCAAGGAGTCTATTCCAAGCACTTAACAAATTGAATTTTAACTTGAATTGAACTTAAACCGCGGGGTCTAATCAAGACCCATTTGGTTTCATGCCATTCTAAATCATGCTAGCTTACAATTGTTCATCTAAACTTCAACTTTCTCCGAAACTTAAAAAACGAAGATCCAAAATCTAATAGCTAGCAACAAAACCACCAATAAGGTTATGAGCACCTCACAAATATTACATGATCTTCTATTCTACTTGACTACATTTCATTGACTTCTTCATGAATTTATAAACATGCTTACCAAAAAAAAAAAAAAAATGCATATATAGTACATAGCATAGTATCATAAGGCTTCCAATGGCATTAGATTTACCTTGTCGATATGTTATTTAGTTTCAACTATAGCTTGCTAATCGATCGTCTTCAAAGAAATCATATCCATTATAATAAACATGGCTATTGTTTGTGTAATTTGAAACTACGATTCGAATGGTTCAATTTTAGATCTTGTATGAAATCGGCCACAAGTATCATGTCAACAAATAATATTTAAACATAAATATCATTTAGGTTCAAAAAAAATGTTCATGAGTAAAATGAAAAGAGGTTTGTTTGTATGGCCTAAACCATTGCCAACTACGCATATGAGTCAGCAAAACCTATTCTTGTGACAATTCTGATACCGTCACATGAGCAATTCCTGGTCTCAAGTTTTCATATCGACCGGTTGTATTCGAGTACGATTATCGGGTCAAAAAATGTATCTTACTCATGTGCGTTATTACAGAAAATTATATTGTATTTATATGACTTAAACCCGGCCTATAATATTGATGGATTAGTTTTATGAATAACAACTATGTAAAAGGTAAATATATTACTCTTGTTACGAAGCCGAAAGAGCAGCAGCCTACAAACGACAATGCAATGACAAGAACGTTACATAAACTAATGTTATGTTTTGTCCATCAATGGGCCCAATCATGCTGGACCCACAATCTTGACAGCCCATCTCATTAATGGTATATTGTGGGCCAAGAATACAATACAATACAAACCTTATGAATGAAGAATGATGCTACAGGTTAATTTTTATAACTTTTAACCGTTTTCATAGAAAATCATTTGTTAAAACTTTGTAAAAGATTTAGATGCACAAATCGCAGCCTAGCGTAACGTAACTCTATCCCTATCTCTTATTGTTATTAGTTTCACCGATCAACGAGTAATGATAGTTATTAGTTTTGGTTGTCATAGCGATACGTTGAAAGGCTAGTGTTACACTATCGATAAAGGCATGTTGTATGTTTTTTATTCGCTGAGTAATCGAAACTATGGTTTTATAGTATTGGCAGTAAATATATAGAGTAGATTAGTAGTAGACTCTGTAGCTATTAATTTTAATTAGGGTTTATTATGAAAAAAAAAACCAACATGTTTTCACGTTTTTTTGCGTTTTCATTCTTCCATGTTATTTTTTTCCAATAAAAAACCTCAAGTTATTTTTTTTTTTTTTTGGTTTAGTGAAATTTGGACATTAGACCCCGGTTATAATTTGTGAACCGGGTTTGTAAAAACTGAAAAACCGGGTTCTAATAATTAAATTTCACTAAACCAAAAAGTAAAAATAACTTGAGGACTTTAATGAAAAAAAATAACATTGAGAGACGAAAACGCAAAAAAAAAAAATAATAATAACATGTTGGTTTTTTTCATAATAAACCTTTTTAATTATCATAAAAAGTGGAATTCTTAGTAAATAATAAATTTTAGAATAAACACTTAATTAGCAAACCTTTATATGTTAATTGGCAGGTATCAGTACATAGATTAGATGCTATAAGAAAGTCCCATTTCTATAGCATGCATAAGTGCACATGATGAATAACTAAACAATAAATGTAAAATGTGTTTTATTTAAACGATTTATGCATAGATTATACATCACTTTACTTGTATGTTATGGTTGTTTGTACATAGAAGTAAGAAAATATATATGCACGTAAGTAAAAAAGAAAAATAATGATAATAACAACAACAATAACAATAACAATAACAATAATATGTAAACAAGAACCCGGATCTATTAAATATGCAGGGCCGGTCCTGTGGGTGTCTAAAAGGGATGATTGCTCAGGTCCTAAATTTTTTTACGTCCCTAGTTTCACAAGTTCTTGATGTAAATAAAGTATGATTAATTTTTTTAACTTATGAATGAAGAGAAAATAATAAATATTATTGTACACACATGTATGTGTTTATTTATGTGTATGTGGATGTGTAAGGCTCTTTTACATGCTTTCGTCGGACCTCAAAAATCAATTGAAGCGCTTGTAAATATGTACTTCCGTGTCATATCCACTAAGGTCTCCTATAAAACCAATGACGTAGACCCATCGAGCGACCAAGGTCCCTCATGACGTGATGTATTGTTTATACAAAATTTTCACTGTCACCAATTTTTAATTAATTAAAGATGTGACAGACTCATAAGTTGATCAATATTTCATAGTAATACATAACTAACTAAAATAAAGTTGGAGAGACTTATTTATAAATGTTAAAATTACGGTAAATTAGTAAAATGAAGATAATTTTACAGTTGGTTAATAGAATTTTAAATTTTGTTAAACAGTAAGTTAGAATGCTAAGTAAATTCTTTGAATTACTATTATTATTATTATTATTATTATTATTATTATTATTATTATTATTATTATTATTATTATAAAGTACCAAGCTCTTAAAATATGTGGATAATAATATATCGTAACATGTGTATTATACGGATAACTTTAATAAATTTATTTTCTTAACACTGTATAAATTAACATTTAAAATTAATATTTAATATTTTGATACTACTGTATTTAATATATTTTAGTATAATTAATTTATGTATAAATCATTTTAACGAAAAAAAAAACTAATCATTAATAACTTTTTAAGTTTATTATTTTTTATTATTATAATTATTATATAAAAAAATCTTTTAAATATTGTTTGTTGTGAATTTGTGGGATTTAAGGATCTAACCATGATCTTATCTTAAAAATTATTTGATTTAAAATTTTTAATTCAATATTGAAATACTAATTAACATTTGTTATTAGTAAAAGATATCACTTGGCATCATGAAAAGATTACAAATAGCAATTTAGTTACTCTTTTAATAGTATTTACATAATATATACAGACTATAAAATGGTTGACAAACAATGATATGCAACTAATTTGTGGAACCGTAGAATTATTATTATTATTATTATTATTATTATTATTATTATTATTATTATTATTATTATTATTATTATATATATATATATATATATATATATATATATATATATGAATATGGTTCGAGAGAGTACCTCTATTATGCAGCGCACCAGAAGGTACCACCTTTAAAAAAACTTTTTTTAAAATTTTTTTTCATAAACATGTTTTAATTAGCATTATGAAGATCGTATGTAAATTTCACATACATTCACATCTCCTAGCTCCTAAAAAGTGATGTGAACACACACTTACATGATTTTGAATACATGTGAACTCACATTTATGTGATGCGTGTTTTCATGCACTTAGAGAGTTCGGATTTGCGTGAAATTCACGTATGATCTTCATAATGTTAATTAAAACATGTTCATGAAAAAAATTTTCAAAAAAAATACTTTTAAGACTGGTACCTTCTGGTGCGCTGCATAATAGGTGGTACTCACTTGAACCTAAATCATATATATATATATATATATATATATATATATATATATATATATATATATATATATATATATATATATATATATATTGATAAACTATATTTGTTTAACAGATCATGCAATTATCGATTAAGTCACTGAACTTTTATCTCGAGTATTTAAGTCCCTAACCAATGTTTATTTTATTCAAAACTATATATTTTTAATTTGTTACTTGCTTAACAGATAAAACAATTAGTTTCTCGAATAGTTTATTATTAAAAAAAACCAACTTTCTTTTATAATTTTCACGATTAAGTCACTGAACTTTTTTTTCTTGTTTAGGTCATTGTACCGTTTACCGGTTAGTGACCTGCTAAACAGGTCAAATATATAGTTTTGAATAAAACAAAATTGTCTAGGGACTTAAATGCTTGGAAAAAAAGTACAGTGGCTTAATCGATAAATTCATGAAAGTTTATAGGGTTTTCAATATTAACCCTAAAATGAAATCAATTCAATCTATTATGATCTAGTCTAAATATATAATCAACTAAAATCTAATAAACTCATTTTTTATAATTATTTCATATGTTTTTATAAATATGCATTCTTGATTTTTTTTTTTTTTAATTCAACCCATATAGTAAAAGATACATAAGCTAGTTAATATAAATTAAGTAATTTGTGTACATTGCTATCGCTTTATAAATTGAACAAACATAAGATAAGATAACCTCAATGAATTGACATGCATGCAACAATATTTGAATTTTTTTTATATAGATAATAGATTACAATATTTACATACTATCTGTTCTTTTTTTAGTTTTGATAATTTTCTTTTCTAACAATCGCATATATTTAATCTAAGGGTGTTTGTTTTCAATTAAGAGAGTCTTAATTTGGCCTGAAGTCTGAATTTTAGATCTTAACCTAATTTGTATTGTTTGTTTAAATTCAGACTTAAGAGGAACCTTTGAATTTCCCTCTGAATTTTAAGAGAAATAGACTAGTCTGAATTAAAATTCAGAGCCTCTTAATTTCAGACTTGAAGGCCTCCTCCTCTTAATTTCAGACATGGTTTTCAGATTTCAGACGTTTAACCTCTTAAAAAACAAATACCACCTAATTCTTTTGATATTCATAGCATAAACTTACATCATTGTTTAATTAGGGATTGATGTTGAATGAGAATACAATCAAATATTAATAATAAAAAAAAATTCATTGGTTTAGACGTTTGTATTCATTTAATTCCTTAGTTAAGTATCAATAAATGAATATAAAAACTTTTCGATCATGTTCATTCAATTTGTTTACGGAATTATAGCATTTGTAGTTCTTGTCCATGACATTGTCCATAACCAACTCAACAAGTTTATAAAACTTGAACGATTGTTATGTCTCACCTTGTTCATAAGGGCTCAGAAAGTCGTTGACGAGAATGCTAAGCAAATCTGCGGTCACGTCAGCTTTGTCATCCTTTGTTATTTTGAGGGTGTGGATGTCATTCAGTTTTTTTTATTATTTTCATTTTAAACATAAAATAAAAAACATTAAAATAAAAATAACATTAAATTAATAATAATATTGAAAAAACCTCACGGACTTTCATGCAATTATCAATTAAGTCACTGAACTTTCGTTCAAAGTATTTAAGTCTCTAAACAAAGTTTATCTTATTCAAAACTATATATTTTTTAACATGCTACCTGCTTAACAGGTAAAACAAATAGTTCCCCGAATAGTTTATTATTAAAAAAACCAACTTTTTTTTTAATTTTCACGATTAAGTCACTGAACTTTCTTTTTTCTTGTTTAGGTCACTGTACCTTTTACCGATTAGTGACCTGCTAAACAGGTCAAATACATAGTTTTGAAAAAGACAAAAATTGAGGGTGTGGATGTCATTCAATTTTTTTTATTTTCATTTTAAACATAAAATAAAAAACATTGAAATAAAAATAACATTAAATTAATAATAATATTGAAAAAACCTCACGGACTTTCATGCAATTATCAATTAAGTCACTGAACTTTCGTTCTGAGTATTTAAGTCCCTAAACAAAGTTTGTCTTATTCAAAACTATATATTTTTAACATGTTACCTGCTTAACAGGTAAAACAAATAGTTTCCCGAATAGTTTATTATTAAAAAAACCAACTTTCTTTTTTAATTTTCACGATTAAATCACTGAACTTTCTTTTTTCTTGTTTAGGTCACTGTACCGTTTACCGATTAGTGACCTGCTAAACATGTCAAATACATAGTTTTGAAAAAGACAAAAATTGTCTAAGTACTTAAACACTCAGAAAAAAAAGTACAGTGACTTAATCGATAAATTCATGTTATTTCGTAGAGTCTTTTCAATATTAACTATAACATTAAAACTAAAATCTTTAACTTAAAAATAAAAATTCAAATTAAACATTACAATGAAACTAAACTACGCGAAGTCTTGGTCCGAATATTCGTTTCAAAATAATCAACCGGATCAACGTTGAGGTCAATGTATTTGAAAAAAAAAAACTTATTTGGAAATTTGTGTATATAGAGATTGAGTAATGAAGAATAGATATGAGATAAATGAAAGAAATGATTGAAAAAACTCTACGAATTTTCATGAATTTATCGATTAAGTCACTGTATTTTTTCCCGAGTGTTTCAGTCCCTAGACAATTTTTGTCTATATCAAAACTATATATTTGACTTGTTTAACATGTCACTAACCGGTAAACCGTACAGTGACCTAAACAAGAAAAGGAAAGTCCAGTGATTTAATCGTAAATATTGAAAATGAAATTTGATTGTTTTTAATAATAAACTATTCGAGAAACTAACGGTTTTACATGTTAAGCAGGTAGCATGTTAAAAATATATAGTTTTGAATAAGACAACTTTGTTTAGGGACTTAAATACTCGGCGAAAAGTTCAGTGACTTAATCGATAAGTTCATAAAAGTTCGTGGGATTTTTTCAATATTAATCCTATAAATAATTTTATGTCTGTGTGTGTATTAAATATTAATTTTGAATGAAAATGACTCGGCATTTGGATGCCGATGCCGAGCTTTGGATGCCGTTGTCGAGGCTAAGGGGCGATAATCCCTCAATGCCGTTCTCGTTAACATGAAGTGGAAGAAAATAGTATCTGTGGGATTAAAATAGGAAAAGATAAAGTTGAAGGGGTTTAAGGCAATTACATATACACAGAGATTCCTGTCTTCTTTCTTGAGCAAGTCAATTCAACTTGACATGCTTTAATATTAGATATTTATCCCATCAAAATCATTAGTTCAATAATGACTTTTTATTGTAAACTTTTAAAGAGTTGATCAAAGAAGATAGGAATTTGCAATGGCCAATCAGATCCAACGGAAGGAACATCTTTCTCATTTTAAATTACTCAGTACCATATCAATTTTTTTTCCATACATCGACACCGTTATTCTATCTTGAGAATACTCATTTTTTTTATATTTCGCTCTTTTTTATTTGAAAAAGAAAATTATTATAATTGTTATAAAACAATTAAAACTTAATTATTTTATTTTATAATAAATACTTAAAACTATTACTCAATTAAGAATTACGAAACAACAACTACAAAACTAGAAATAAAAAATTATGAAAGTAAAAATAAAAAGGACGAAAACTAAAATAAAAAATACGAAACTCAAATTGTCATCCTCAATGCCCGGCAATTTTTCTTTTGTGTTGTAATACGAGATTCAAAGTGGTGCCACTTTGAATGGACGTATGACCGAATGAAAAATTTTCATATCTCTGTCTTGTTATTCTTGCATTGTCATCATGCACACTTGTAATTTCTTTTCCTTTATTTGTTTGACGCGGGCTTGGTGACTTTTTTTTCAATTTCTTCGTGGTGCATTTGATGTTTTATCTTATCTTCAATGTTATCAACGTGAGAAGTTGTAAGAAATTCAAATTGTTTTAAAGTTTTTCTCGTTGTGGTCTTTCTAGCTCTTGTTCTTCACCTTCGTATTCTTTTTCGTGAACACCTAAAATCTTGCATTTGATAATGGTGTTCCAACCGGGTTTGATTCAAACGCTTTCGATCTTTTTTTGTGGTTGGACAAATCATCCATCGATGGAATGACAATACACTTTTGATGATGTTAAAGCATCTCCCATGTTGCGTCGTATGAAAATGATTTAATTTTGTAGAGCGTCTTTTATTGTTCTCAGTGGCGGATCCAAAAAAAAAAAATTATAGGAACCAGAATTTAACAACGCTACGAAAGTACGAGTATTTTTGTCCTTTAAAAAAATTAGATTTCGAAAATTCAAATCGGTTTATCTTGATTAAATAAAAAACAAATAAGTAAAAGTTACAAATTAATTACAAACCCAAAGAAATTAGATTCTATAATTGTTGATGTGCCGCTAGCACACATTGGTTTCATATTAAAAAAATGGAAATACCTAAAATGAAACTAGCACACAATTAGACAAGTATTATTAATCGTTCGCTAGCATAGCTTAGGTAAGTCCGGGTTGTCGAACTTAGAGACAATTTACGGATAATGATAGTAAACTGTCAGTTAATCGTTAGTGATGATAGATAGTGGATAGTTGTGAAAAGTAAACTTAGATTCAAAAACTAAATAAAACACTTCAACACTCAAGATACTATTAGAACAAGAAGCTTCGTAAAGACAATCTTGAAAAGAGTAATCACGTGGGAATGCTCCCCCTAAACATTGGATAACTAAACAATACAATCGGTTGGATTAGTTATCTTGTGAATTCAAGAAGTAAAACCATAAAGATCACTCTAATATGAATCAACTCCTTAAATTATTCAAGAAATAAAACCATAAAGATCACTTTGATAACTTTCTTTTCAAAATTGGTCCATATTATGTAATAAAATACAAACTTTAATAATACTTATGTTAACAAATCAACAATAACAATCTAATCTAACATTCTAATTTACATATACTTAGTGTTAAACAAATAAGAATTTATTAGTCTAGTATTTTACGTTTGATAATAAATTAAACACTTAAACAATAAAGGATAAGAGCAAAAAGAAGTCAATTATCATAACCTAAAGTCAATAATACTCAAAAGAGCTTAATAAATTATCAAAACTCATATACATCTTTATGTATTTTTTAATATTTGATAAAAATTTTAAACAAAACTATTAAGTTTGAATGTTTTTTTTAGATTTTTTATAGAAAATAATCTATATATAAATTTTATAAAAGATAATTAAGATATGGAGGTCGAACTTTAAAATTTATCGGGATCGAAAATATTTTGACTAAATATAAAATACCAAAAAAAATTTAGTGGTTATTTGATCCCATTCTTCTAAAGTTGAATCCGCCCCTGATTGTTCTTGGTTCACTATCAACACGTCATATTCGTTTCGCTGATTCACCATGTTGTTGTTAAACGTGTTGAAATTTTTTGTGCATTTCGCGTTCGACCAAAACAGTGTAGACGTTTTTAATAGTTATCAATATCTGGATCCTCAAAAACATCACTCCATGCTTCAGTCAATGTTTGTTCTTCTTGTGAGGTCCACTGTTTAGCTTTCATTGGATCTTTTATTGGTTCCCTTGGACCTCCGATTGACACCCTCCTAGTGGTACGGATATCGGTACATCACTTTCAGTGAATATGCTTGAGTTTCGGGTATCGTGTCGTCGTCATTGTTGTCGGATGTTTGTTTACGGTAACCACTTATAAAAGGATCGAAACCTCGTAAAAGTCGTTTTGCGAAAATTGTTGTGAAAATTTATGGGTTTTGTTGAATGGATGGTGAAAAATGTAGTTTGATGGATGGTGAAAAGGATTGTTGAAAAGAGGGTGAAAAAGATGGGTGGTATGGTTTTTGAAATTGTTGAGGAAACTTTTGATGAAAATTTTGTTGTTGCATTAGAAGGAATGGAGATGAAGTTCGAGATCCGGTTATTATCTTGTCGTCAATTTGAGACGATTTGTTTACTAGTATTTCGATCCATTTTAGTGTAGTAAAAAGTTTAAGAACTGAGAGGTTGTGAAAATTGGAGAGTTTGGAATTTGTGGAGTTAGAAATGGTGTGTGTGAAATTAGTGTGGTGGATGTATGTATTTATAGAGGAAAAAAGAAAAAAAAATTTTGTGTGTGTGTATAGACATATTTATTACCAACAAATGTTCTATTTCATGTTAAAATGGAATATTGGAGTCTCATATTAAATATACATATTTATTACCAACAAATGTTCTATTTCATGTAAAAATGTTATATACAAATGTTCAAAATTGCATTACGATTGAGTAGTTCACATCATTTGAACTTCTTTAAGATAAGATATTTTTTTTATGCCAAAGTGCAATATTCACGTGTTCAAAAATGCATTATCAGTTTACATCATTTGAACATGTTTATATTGTTTAAATATTGTATTTTTGCATGACATGTAACATTTTAATGGTAATTAACTTCAAATGATGTGAACCGGTCAGCCATAATCCCATTTTGAACATATGTGTGTGTTACTTTGACATGAAATAAAAACTTTTATTGTAATAAACATGTATAGTTGCTATAATCTCAATCTTAATTTTAAAGAAATTACGTTTTCACGATCTTGTAATATTATTGTAATATTAGTATGTTATATATATATTAATTTGAACTAATCATATATACTTCAACAATATCAACGTGGGTGACATTCAAGAAAAAAAAAATATTTTTTTTATTCGATATTTTAGATACAAAAGGATATAGACAAAAACGAGACAAGAGGTGAGTGGTATTAGGTGAGAAATGATTGTTGGGCTTAGTCTGGTTGTTCACGCTTCTTGCATGGTTACGGCCTATATATGGGGCCGTGTAAACCTTTCATTCGTACATTTTATTGGCATGTGAAACTGAAACTACAACTTTTTACAAAAAACAATATTAAAGTATGTTAATTTTTCATTTAATTTTTCTAAAGCGAAATGGTTTAAAAGACTAAATATACATTTACATTCATATAGACAAAATTGAATCTAGAAGATAGATCGAACCAACCCACAAAATCCAATCCATACATCGAAGCTACCCACTAAAAGCCGAAAACAAACTGAAAAATCTCATAACTGGGACTGCATTGAAGCAGCCTAGCTAACTAAACCTTGGTGAAGACTAGCACAAAAGCCACACGTTACGAACACTATCCGTATCCAAAGAAGACTATCACGAAATTTGGCGACAAATAACCTATTCCATATCCATCGGTAAGTCAAGAAAACCATTATTGGAGCTGCCTATTACACCAACAGACCAACAAATGTTTGAACTCTTTTATTCGGTTCACAAAACACTGAAGATGAACCAAGTTGAATCTCAAAAAGTAAATCCTAATATTATGATCTTATTTGCTGAAAGCAACTTTGTATTGAAACCTCCAAAGGACATACAATATGATCCAAATAACATTCGGCCATGATTTTTATTTTTGTTGGAAGAAAATGATACTTGCACACCATGTCTCAACAAGACAGAATCCGATAAAACATCAAATTAAATCTCCCACCTAAAGTGGAATTTTGAAGCATAAAAATGAAAAACGGATCAACTAAAGATCAAATTTGTTTTATTCATCAAATTTGTTTGAAAAAACGATACTTGCCCATCATACAACCTTTTTTTACCAATCACCAAAAATTTTAACCAGGTATTGCTTTTAAAAAGACGTAAGCAATTTTATGTTATTTGGTGTATAATAATTTGTCATACTTATTTGGTTTGGTGGTGATTAAGTTGTAAATTGTGTCTTTTAGTAGGGAATATGTGAGGGGTGAGATAGGAATTGAATGATTAAACATTTTTTTTACCTAGAGATACTTTTTTCAATATAATTTTAATGCTTTTTTATATATTGCATGATAAAAAGTTGACAAATTTTACAATTTAATTGTCAACTTTTTATGTTTTTGAACATTTACCCTTACATGATCGAACACTTTTCTAATTACATCTCACTCTAGGTATAAAAGTTTTATGACTTTCGTGTTTTTGCCTTTGTTTTTAATGTTATGTCATTATAAAACGATAAAGGTTAATGAGTGATTTGCACATCGTTTAAATATGCATGACTTTAGTTACATTTTTCCTATTTGATATATTAGTTATCTCTTTCCATTAAGTGTTTAAAAAGAATTATTAACTATTAAATTTGTTGTCTAATGGAGACATGATTTATTTATGGAACTTTTTGGTGGCCACCACAACTTTATTATGTGTTAACATCAACAATACATGGAGGATGAGAGAGAAGAAAAAGAATAAATGAAAAATGAATGACAAAAGGTGTCAGGAGAAAAGAATATGCACTTTTAAAAACCATACATACCATTTATTTTAGGCATTTATTATTTAGTTTCCAACAATATTGCTTTAGCTAGTTGTACATCGTGCTTTGACAGTTGTACATTACTTGTGTTGAAACTTGAAACCCTTTTTGAGTTTTGACCATTACACAGTACACACACACACTCCAACTTCTTCGATTCTTTTCCCCACCATTTTTCTTTCTTTCTATCTTCTCCATTTCTTTTTTCAAGATACGGATTATTACAGTTTGGAGTTGCAAAGATGGGTTTTTGTCTTCTCCTCCTCATTCTACTCCACTTACAACTGATACCCGACTCCTTTGCCGCCGGATCACCCCGCTTGCCGGAATACCGAGCCCTCCTTTCCTTGAAAACCGCCATTACCGACGACCCACAATCCTCTCTTTCCTCATGGAACATTTCTACTAGTCACTGCACTTGGTCTGGTGTTACTTGCGATTTTAAACGTCATGTGATTGCCTTAAACATTTCTGGACTTAACCTCACCGGAACTCTTTCCTCCGACATCGGAAACCTCCGCAACCTTGTCAACTTCACTGTCGCTGTTAATAACATCGCCGGGCCTATCCCGCTGGAGATTTCATTGATCTCCGGCCTTTGTCTTCTTAACCTGTCCAACAATATCTTCGATGGAACCTTCCCGCCAGAGATTGCTAGCCTTCAACTTCTCCAAGTGCTTGACCTTTACAATAACAACCTAACCGGTGACCTTCCGATCAGCGTTTCGGAGATGAAAAGCCTTCGTCACCTCCACCTGGGTGGAAACTATTTTTCTGGGATTATTCCTGTGGAATACGGCCGGTTTCCTGCTCTCGAATACCTAGCGGTCTCTGGAAACGAGCTCAGCGGACCTATTCCGTCTGAATTAGGAAACCTTACAACCCTCAAATATCTATACATTGGTTACTATAACATTTACACCGGCGGTATTCCTCCTGAAATTGGTAACTTATCAAACCTCATTCGCTTCGACGCCGCTAGCTGTGGCCTCACCGGCGAAGTTCCGTCTGAACTGGGTAAACTTCAAAACCTGGATACACTCTTTTTACAAGTAAATGGACTCTCTGGATCTCTAACCAAAGAACTCGGTACTCTAAAAAGCTTAAAATCTATGGATCTTTCAAATAATATATTCACCGGAGAAATACCTGATTCATTCCGAGACCTCCTAAACCTCACCTTACTCAACTTGTTTCGTAACAAACTACACGGTTCAATACCGGATTTCATCGGCGAGTTGCCGGAATTAGAAGTGTTGCAGCTGTGGGAAAACAACTTCACCGGAAGCATTCCACAAGCGCTTGGCAAGAACGGCAAGCTACAGATCCTTGATGTCTCTACAAACAAGTTAACCGGATCACTTCCTCCGAATCTCTGCGATGGTAACAAGCTCGAAACCCTAATCACATTGGGAAACTTTTTGTTTGGACCAATTCCACCGTCTCTCGGTGAATGCCAGTCGTTAAGCCGAATTCGAATGGGGGAGAATTTCCTCAACGGTTCCATTCCTAATGGACTGTTAAGTTTGTCTAAGCTCTCTCAGGTTGAGCTTCAAGATAATCTCCTTACCGGTGAATTCCCGGTGATCAATTCAGTTTCAACCAATCTGGGTCAGTTGAGTTTATCCAACAACCATCTCACCGGTCCCTTGCCTTCTAGCATTAGTAACTTCACCGGCCTTCAGAAACTTTTACTCGACGGTAACCAATTCACAGGCCGCATTCCGGCTGAAATAGGGAAACTTCAGCAACTATCAAAGATTGATTTCAGTCGCAACAGCTTCTCGGGGAACATCACACCGGAGATCAGCCAATGTAAGCTGTTGACGTATGTGGATGTTAGCCGGAACCAGCTTTCCGGTGAGATTCCTACTGAAATCACAGGTATGCACATTCTCAATTATTTGAATGTGTCCCGTAATCATTTGGTTGGTAGCATTCCAACCTCCATTGCATCAATGCAGAGCTTGACATCTGTTGATTTTTCGTATAATGATCTTTCCGGCTTGGTTCCGGGCACCGGGCAGTTTAGTTACTTCAATTACACTTCATTTTTGGGGAACCCAGACCTCTGTGGACCATATTTAGGACCTTGTAAGGGTGAGGTTGCCAATGCTACCCATAAACCACATTCAAAAGGGACACTCTCTTCTTCTGTCAAGCTTTTGCTTGTTATTGGGCTGCTTGTCTGTTCCATAGCTTTTGCTGTTGCAGCAATCATAAAAACCCGTGCTTTAAAGCGAGCCAGCGAAGCTCGCGCATGGAAGCTTACGGCTTTCCAGCGATTAGACTTTACTTGTGACGATGTTCTTGATTGCTTGAAGGAAGACAACATAATTGGGAAAGGAGGTGCTGGGATTGTTTACAAAGGATTGATGCCAAACAATGAGCATGTGGCTGTCAAGAGATTACCGGTAATGAGCCGTGGTTCAGCCCATGACCATGGCTTCAATGCCGAGATACAGACCCTTGGGAGGATTAGACACAGGCATATTGTAAGGCTATTGGGATTCTGTTCAAACCATGAGACAAACCTACTGGTTTACGAGTATATGCCAAATGGAAGCCTAGGAGAAATGCTTCATGGGAAAAAAGGCGGTCATTTGTATTGGGATACGAGATATAAGATTGCTGTTGAGTCTGCAAAGGGACTTTGCTATCTCCATCATGATTGCTCTCCGTTGATCCTCCACCGTGATGTGAAATCCAACAATATACTATTGGATTCTAATTTCGAAGCCCATGTGGCTGATTTTGGTCTTGCTAAGTTTTTGCAGGATTCAGGCACCTCCGAATGCATGTCTGCCATCGCTGGTTCTTATGGTTATATCGCACCAGGTATGAATATGATATTTAGATTTGGTTAGAAAATCACATCAAGTTTATGTTTTTTTGACATGGGTTTGTTACTTTTGTTTGGTTGAAGTACATATATAGTTGGATATGTCTATATTGATATGGCGAAAACACAGTTCACAATATCACTGAAATCTGATAGAAAGTATGTATGTGATTGGACGCAGAATATGCATACACACTAAAGGTTGATGAGAAGAGCGATGTTTATAGCTTTGGCGTAGTTCTTTTGGAACTAGTGACCGGCAGGAAACCAGTAGGGGAATTCGGAGACGGTGTAGACATCGTGCAATGGGTGAGAAAGCTGACGGGCGGAAACAAAGAACGTGTTACAAAGATCGTGGATCCTAGACTACCCACCATCCCCATCCATGAGGTGATGCATGTGTTCTACGTAGCAATGCTTTGTGTGGAAGAACAAGCGGTAGAACGCCCTACCATGAGAGAAGTTGTTCAAATCTTAACAGAGCTTCCAAAGACTCCCAGCTCAAAACAAGGAGATTCCGTTGCAGCCACTAGCGGCGCAACAGATTCACCTCTATTGCGATCACCAACAACTGTTGCAGCTGCAGCCACCATGGAATCACCCATCAGTGACCAAAGCCAGCTTCAAGATCTTTTAAGCATCTAAGAATAAAAGAATGTTTTAAGTTGTTGTTATTATTATTATTAATTTGGGTGTTTTGAATTTATAATTTGTATATATATATAGGACGTAGGATTCAGTTTTGCCTGTTTGGGGCAATTAATTCATTATGGTTTGATGTGCTGAAACATGCAGCCAAGCCTGCAAGCCAGCCAACTGTTTTGAAGCCAGAGCCGTGGGTATCGGGTAGTGTTATAAGATTCGAGCATTTATGGTGGTGGATCGGGTTGGTTGGGTTGAATGTTGGAGGCCTGGGCGCATTGAGGATTATGATGAAGATACAGACTAAAGAGACAAAAATAGAAACTGAAAATGTCCACATGAGGTTGGTGGGCTTTCCATACGTGTTACTTTTAATTAATAGCTTCCGGTTAAAAAGCCCACATTGTACTTTTGATTCCAACCAACTTCACCCATCATTTACTACGAGTTATCAAGCAATTTATAGTAATTAAATTAAATAAACCAATTACTTATTTATTAATTTACTGATCAAGAATTATTTTGCTAAAAATATATTAAACTAAAAACAAAAGAAGAGGCTCTCCGAAAGAAAACCTTCCTATACACAAAAAAGGAAACAAAACTACATCAAACCATAACAAAGAACGTTTTTGAATAGCCGGAAAATATCTCAGATCTTTTTCCGCCTCCTGCTTCACCGGAGAAGAAAGAGCGATACGGTTATGCCAAACCCATGTCATCCACACAGTTACGAAACAGATGCTTTGGAAAATTTTTGCTCCCCATTTGCTTTTCATGTTGGGAAGACTCCCAAGAAAGAGTGGATAATCCCAACAACCCCAAACCTTCTTCCACTTTCTTCCAACACACGATCTTAGTTTTAAAAGGCGTAAGGCGCACTGTTGCAAGAAGAGTCGAAGAGCCTGAGGCACAAGACGTGTGCACACTTGTTTAGGTATCATATTTCATATAAAATAGCACACTAAGGTACTGTTTGATTTCATCAGAGGCAAAGTCTTTTGTTTGATTTTCACGAGATAAGAGGGTTCAATAAAAATGTTTGTTTCGTAAATTAATAAAGGGTTTATTATGAAAAAACTAACATTTTTCACGTCGTCCTTTTGTGTTATTTCTTTCATAAAGTTCTCAAGTTAAATTTTTTTTTTTTTTGTTTAGTGAAATTTGGACATTTAAACCCTGTTATAAGTAGTAAACCGGGGTTTTAAAAACTGAAAAAACCGGGTTCTAATGTCCAAATTTCACTAAACCAAATATATTCAAACTTTTAACGAGGTAGCTCAAGTTGCTCACGAGTAGTCCAGCTCACTTACACCCAAGGTCCACGGCAGGGCCGTCTCTTAGATTTCGGAGGCCCTGTGCAATAATTACGAAAGAGGCCCAATAAACTTAAAATATTGAAATGTATATATAAACCTCACTAATACGATAAAGAACCGTTAATAAATTAATAATGAAATTGAAACTTAATAGAACCGTTACCATAGTCGAGCATCGAGCGAGTCTGCGAGACGAGGAGTCGAGGAGCAGACGCAGAGGTGAGAGCCCCTCGTGGAACTCAACCAACGGCCGACGCTACATTTTCTGTTTGTCACGTTATATTACAAGACATGAAACTAAAACAATTTCGTTGTTTTCGGCATGAAACTCTCCCATCTTGACGAGGGCCATAAATTACTTTAATAAATAGAGATATTCAACATGTGCGGTTTTGGGGTCTCATAATTTTGTATCATGTTCTCGTTTATGCCTGCAGGTATATATGATTTAGTTTTAAAAAAAGTTATGTTTTTTTCTCTAAAGGAATGCAGTATTAGCAGGCTTCATGGCTTCACGGGCATAAATGTTCCCTCAAAACAAAGGCACAACCCGCAGTTTTAGGAGATGTGAGTATGTGACGGTAAATTGGGCTGGATCTAACCACTTGACATAGATCAAGTGGCCACCACCAAAGGTGAGAGGGGTTCCCCTAGTTGAGGTCTTGAGTTCGAGTCTTGCCAATGACGTTTCTCCTTAGGTAGAGGTGTGAGGTTTGGTATTCACCCTCAAGGTGTCTAGGAATTGTGCTAATCCCTAACCACTAATATTTGTTGTTCAACATAAAATTGGGCTGGATTTGGGCCGGGATAAGGTGTACATTTGATTAGTCCTTTTTAATTCAAAGAATAATACATGCTGCCATGGATTTTTAGATTAAACTGTAGTTTAATGATTTCAAAATTGATGTTTCCATTGAGGTTCAACGCCTGGCTTACAGCCAAGAATTAAGCCACAGTTTGGAGTAAACATAAAAGAAAAACTAGTGCAACTCCAAATGTGAAAATTAGATCAAGGTGATAATAGAATCAATTGATCTATTATTTGTTTCCATAGATCGATGTGTTATTTCAAGCATCTCAAATTAATCAAAATAAGAACCTGAACAAATTGTTGAACCGTTATCAAGGATTGAAGGCCTACGATGAGAGAAAAGAAACCGCAATATTAGGCAACGATGCTTGCCCATTTTTTGACCAATTCAATGGCTCGAATGTCAAGATCAGCGACAAGTCATCCTTGGCTGCTAAAATCGACTCTCTTCTACATCCTAGAATAGCATACATATATCCCTCCATTAGCTAAATGTTACACACATGCATTATTTGTTTACATCTTATTAGAATCATTAAAAGATCATTTTACATTTGAATAACCATTATTTATATAATGGTTTGGTTTGATGAATGATGCCATTGGCGATGATCATTATTTACAGGCCACGGGTGTAGGCAATGATCATGCAATGCAGTCTCTATTTTAACATATATAAAGTCGAATTCTTTACAACTTTCTTGTTACACAAATACTATATATGTTCGCATCTTATCATCCACAAGCGAATATATTCACTAGATATATTAATGGATTCATTCAACCCGAACAACGCATACATGACCATAATTCCATATAGATCTTGAACTAGATTAGACTTGATACATTCTTATTCTTCTTGATAGAAACTTGTCCACGCATATAATTATTCTCGATAGTTCTTTTTGTTCCCAAGAACCATCAATTGCTCGATCATTCTATATATAAATTTTTGCATCTACACAAGTCAAACGCTTAGAGAATTTGATGCTAGTTAGGAGCAACTTGTGAAGCCGATGTCCAAGGAAAGAACAAGTTATCCACTTTTATATTCTCTCCGACTCCAAGCATACTCTAAATGATATTCCATACATAACATCGACCGACCCATACACTTTTGCCCTAAAGAATTTATCCTGCATAATGTCAAATGTTTAGAATACTTCTATATATAGAGTCCTATTATCGTTGCATATATAAAATATACATCGAGATATGATATAAAGGAAGAGTGGTGTAAGGCGAAGTAAAGGGTGTTTCGTGGCAGCCAAGGATGACTTGCCTCGTGAAATCTATAAGGTGTTTGTGCAGAAGCCCTTAAATTGACGAGAAGGCAAGTTGTCTGCGGCTGACATTAAATATTCTTTATTTTCATCTTACACCTGTTCATTTCTATTAATTCATTCTTTTTTTAGAGATATACATATAGTAACCTAGCTAACACTTTCTGCATTGTTGGTTGCATCTTTGTCGATCAATCTATATATTATTAGCATGAGTTATTATCATAACTCCAATTCAAAGATCACACTTTTGTGAAAATCCATCTAAAATATCTCTGACCAGGAGATCGAAAAGACAACCGAATATACAAATTAATTAGATCCCTTTGGCGTAAAACCCAACCGTTCAAACGTATTTGAAACCCAAAGCAGTTTATTCGATTGATACGTCTTACTCTATGACATTACCTTCTTCTTCCTCTTTGGCATGATGTATCCGATTTTTCGTTTCGCTTTTAACGGTTGATGACCATTCTCAATGCAGCTTAATAAATGTTTTTTTTGAAATATCAATAGAAGTTCATCGTGTATTACCAAGAGATTGCTCGAAAAGGAGTGCTTCTGAATTATGTGTTTAAGTTATACTCTTAATTATGTTTTTTTTAACGGCTGGTGTGGTGGTTATCATCTAAGCCCAAGTGCCGATAGATCCCGGTTCGATCCCCACCACCATCTCCTAGTTAGATTAAAATCTCCATAGTTAGATTTGTTCACCTGAAGGGAAAACCCCAAAATCCGCCTCTTATGAGGATCGAACCCGGGTAACAACCCTCCCAGGCCCCTTATGGAAACTTGGTATGATATAATGAATGTTTTTGTTGGCTATTTACATTTGAATAAAATTGTTTTTAAAATGTTGTAAATATAAAAATCAAAAAAGTTACATAAGTGCGGTTTAGATATGAAAAAACAGCTGATTGCAAGAAATCAATGCTTTTGTTTGGAATGTAAGTTGGTCGTTCTTGGTCAAATGGTTTGTTCGTCTTGTATGTTTTTTTGTGTTTGCTTTCGTGTGTTTTGACTTTCACACGTGTGTATGTGTGTGTGTATACAGGTCAAAAAAAAGTTATGAACGATCATTTCTATTTAAAGGATTTTATGCTTTCAAAACTAATACTTAAAAGTTTCAAATCTTTTTAAAATATACATTTTTATGCTCACAATAAACTTGTTAAATAGAAATTTTGAGACCTCTACATTTACTTTAAAGTTTAGGGCCATTTAATATTAGTTTTAAAAGCAGAACCTTCAAAATAATACTTCACATAAAATATTTGTAATTATTATTCAAAATTTCTTATTCCGGCAAAAAAGCTAATGATTAAATTCAAGACAAACAAATGATATTAATATCAGACTTGTTCACGTATGTATCGGTTCGAGTATTTTGTGAACTTAACCACCCTAAACCGAAATAGACATGAAACGGATTTTTGTTATCCAATTAACCGATTAACCATATTCTTATTAAAAATTTTAATTTTAAATTAAATAATCTCGGTTGTTAAAGTTTTTAGATACTTTCAAAAGTTCAAGATGAGAAAGTTACAAACAAATAATAATGTACTCACAAGACATGCATGGTTAAAAAATTGATTTTATTATTAAAAAATCTAATAGAACTAAAAAAGTTTTGTACTTTTACTTAAGTTAATCTTAAAAGCTAATTATCTAATTTTAAGTAGGATCTTAATAGAACTAAAAATTGACATCTTTAGTAACCTCTCTTAAGTAGGATCTTAAAAGCTATCGTAAGATTTTTAGATCCTCATCCTATGTTTACTTGAGCTAAGTTAATATTTAAAAATTTATATAAGTGTATAAATATAAATATATGGGCTAATTATCTAAATTTGAAGATATAATTATATATTATCAAAATCCTTAATTAAGAATTATATTAAATCATCGTTATATTGTTTAGATCTTATGTATATTATCTATTAGATATAAATTATTACACATATAAAAACAACGTTATTTTCATAGAATTTTAGGAAAACTCGACTCAAATATTACAATCCGTGATCTTGCAAAGATAAAAACGATTATCTCGATCATGATAATCGTACATGAAATAATGTTAACATTCTTTTATAATTTTGAGTTTTCGGTTAACCAAACCAAAAATTAATAAATTATAGAAAATACGATTGGTTAACTTTAAATTCGTTACAATTTATCAGTTTTTCGTATTAACTCTTATATCAAGATTTTTAAACACGCATAACTGATTTCATATATTCAAGTTTGGCTAGAGCTCAATGTGGCTCAAATAATTAGAATAATGGTCTTTGGGGAAGATTCTTTTATGGCGTCAAACTCAAACAAACTTTCCAACTTTTACGTTTTGAATTCCAGATTGCCCGATGTATGACCTGACTTTTAAAAATAAAATAATATGGTTATGACAAAATAATTTCACAAGTATTGTAACGAGTTTATTTATCCGTGTATCGCGGATAATATTTTAATACAAGTTTAGATAAAATTTATACAAATAAAACTTAAGAAGTATAATATTAATTTTTTTGAGTAATTAAATTACATAAATGGTCTTTATGGTGTTTGTGAATAATAGATTTGGTCTCTAAAAGAATTTTGTTACACCAACAATCCCTAGTTTTGAAAATCTAACATGTGGCTAATCTCTAACACTATAGTCTCTCACACTAACGGACGTTAAATATTACCGTTAGTATGAGGGCAATTTCATCTTTTTGTCTTATAGGAACCATTTGTTAAACATGGTACGGGATTGTTTGTGAAAATTTGTGATATACTTTTTGTTTTTATTGTTTATTTAATTATATTATTATTATTGTTAGGGATTATATTTTTTAATTTCATTTAAACTTATCAATTTATTATTTTTAATTTTTTGTAGGCTTTTAAAATTAATTTTTAAATTATCCGATCATATAATATATGATTATGTAATATACGAACAAAAATTTTCGACCAATTTCTATCTTTTGTTTTTCCGATAAAAAATACTACAAACTTTATTGTAATTTAATTTTTCAGAACAAAATACGTAAATTTATCTTTATTCATGCATGTGAATTTAATAGTCATTTATAATTACTAAGTTTGAACTTTGCCCTTGTAGCCATATGGCGTTTATAATGCATTGTTCCTTAGGTTGACATGGTTTGGATAAATGGATTAATTAATTTCCCCAAAAGACGTGTGTGTAGTAAAGGAGCCCATAAATTTTGTTTTGCAGTAAACATATAAGTAAAGGCATAAATTAGTTATGTCATTGTGTGTGTACACACACTCATGCACGCAGGGTGTATATGATTCGATAAAGTATCACTTATTATATAGTGCACCAGAAGGTATCACATTTAAAGGTAAACAATTATGCATTGGAAAACAAAGCAAATAATTTACAACCCTTAGATCACGAAATCCTAATTGTAATTTGATGAAAGTTTTTATGCATCTGCTTGAAAATGTGAAGGGGTATTCTCGAGATGACATGTTCAAATATCTGTTTTCCAAGATTTAGAAAATCATTAAATTTTTAATTTTCAATACTCCATGTGATAAGCCATAAAACTGAACTAATGCGTCATCAACCTTGTAAAGATTTAACTAATGATATGAATCGATCACGAGCACAATATAATCAACATCGATGCAATAATCAATTTTGAAGATCAAAAACAACATAATCGATCACCAGCCACCAACACAGGTACAAACATCACTATCGATGCACTAGAGACACCACCACCACGTTGTCTCCATTTGTCATATGAATCAGCTATACTACCACCATGCCCATCTAAAGTACTAGTCACAAGCTCATCCCTAATCCACACCACGCAACACCACCACCATGTCGATGCACCAGCAACACCACCCCTACATGGTCTTCACCACACTATCAATGCACCAACGACACCAGCACCACGTCGTTTTCAATAGCATCATCTTCATCGATCTGTCATCTGCATCTGTCATCATGTCGTCTTCATTCATGATATGCATCATCTTCTTCATAAGTGATATGCATCATCTTCTTATCATCTGTGATATGCATCATCCTCTTATCATACTTATATAATCACACTTAGGCATAATGCATTACAAGAGGGGATCGTTTGTAGAACCAAAATCTGCATCGTCTTCTCCAATCTCAAACTGACTGCAGATCACCAATCTCACTAGACCAAAATCATTGTCCTCCTTCTGCGACTGCATTTAAAGGTTGTATTGTCTTCCTTCTCCGACTAAATCTTCTTCTTCGTGAAGCCTCACTCGTATGAAATCATGAACACAAAAGTTTCTTAGAAATACCAGTTGTCCTTCTCCGATGAAGCCTTCCTCAATCACATTATACACCAAATCACAACTTCCATATCTGGTCAACAAACCCATATGGAATCTAACATCATTTAAGAAATTGGTATAACTATATACATTTAATTTAACTTTTAAATAAATTGACATGACTTTTTTAAAACTATGCACCCTCAATGTCCTTGTTATGTATTCATGGTTCTCCGATGCATGTTGTTTCTCTATTAAACCTCATTCTCAATCTCTCTTATATACGTGTGTCACTACTAGAAAAACTACATATAGCAACGATCATTTTTCGTTGCTAAAAGACTGAATTTCGTTGCTAAACGACATTTGCAACGAAATTAGCAACGAAAATAAGGCGTGGTTAAAACAGTCGATGCTAAATCAATTTAGCAACGAAAATTAGTAATTCGTTGCTACATTAGCAACGAAATTTACAAATCGTTGTTAAAACTGAGAAAATGTAGTGTCGTTGCTAATTTTTAAATTTAACAACGATATTTTTTTCTTTCCTTGCTAATTAATATGTTTAGCAACGAACTTCCTTTCCTTGCTATTTGGAGTTTAGGATTGATATTTTGCAACTTGCTACTTAGTTTTAACAACGATTTAGTCGTTGCTAATTCCCTAAAAAATTTAGTAACACCTTCCTTGTTTCTAAACAACCAATACAAACCGAAAATCTGAATTTGTAGCACAATTCAATCTTACAAACATATGTCATACACAAATATAAAAAAACACCTTCATGAATTGAGTATTTATCACAACCAAAAACAATTCATACATAATCAATCATCCATGTATAACCCATAGAATATGTAGCTAATGTTTTGCAAGTTTTAAACCCACTTTAACCGATCATCCAAACATATCAGTGAAAGTTGTTATAGTTCGTTAGGAGTTCATCATTTGTTTCACTTGTTCTTGAAAAGCTTGTGAAACTGGTGGACTGTTGCTGGTGGTTGAAATTGATATGCATTTTATTTATTTATTTTATTTACTTGTATAATGCATATTATTTATTTATTTTTTTTTATTACAAACCATATTCGGTTTTCGATTTGGTTTGGTTTGAAAAAATGAAAACCAATAATCAAACCGAACACCATATTGTGAAATTCGGTTTGAAACCAAACCAAACCGAAAACCGCTCCATATTGTGAAATCTCGGGTATCTCAATATGAAATTATTTCATTCCCTCCATATTTTTGGCAATAATAAATTATGAAAAAAAACTAATTAGTATTTGCAAATAATATTATGTTTAACTATATTAATATATTATAATTAAGTCACCAAAATAAAACTAATAAGTGTCTACAAATAGTAATACATCTTATTCAAAACTATATATTTTTAACCCGCTATCTGCTTAACAGGTTAAACAATTAGTTTCTCGAATAGTTTATTATTAAAAAAACCAATCTTTTCCTATTTTCACGATTAAATCATTGAACTTTCTTTTTTCTTGATTAGGTCATTGTACCGTTTACCGGTTATTGACCTGCTAAACAGGTTAAATATTTAGTTTTGAATAGGACAACAATTGTTTAGGGACTTAAACACTCGGGAAAAAAGTACAGTGACTTAATCGATAAATTTATGAAAGTTCGTAGGGTTTTTCCAATATTAACCCTAAAAATAGCTCTAATATTTTAATATAAATAGATTAAAATGTAAATTAAAAAATCACATCTTTTAGTTATCTAATTGTTAATCAAGGAAATAAACTTATTGCATTTAGCAACGAACTTAGTCGTTGCTAAAGTAATTAAAATAGTTGTTAAATACTTATAAAATATTTAGCTACGACATATAGTCGTTGCTGATTATTTTTGTCAAATTTAGCAACGACTTTTGTTAAAAATTTAGTTGCAAAAAAGTAGCGGGAATTTTTCCCTCCTATTTTCACTAACTAGCGACGAATTTAGCAACGAAAATTCGTTGCTAACAAATTATAATAACTTTTTTGCATTTCGTTGCTAGTTCGTTGCTCATTTCGTTGCTAATTGAAGGGTCGTTGCTAAAAAATCGTTGCCCTTTACAGTTTTTCTAGTAGTGTTTGTACGTGTGCATTCAGTTAATTTTTCATACTGTTGTCATTTAATATATAAAAAAATCGATTGAGTTATCGTATAATAGATTTATAATTTATGATGAATGATATGTACATGGCTTCTCTTTTTTGCATGCCGCATGGTATTGTAAGTCCACAATCATGTATTGTATATTTGTATACGTGTATATATCCTATATAATAATTTGGAAAAAAAGAAAGAAAAAGAAAAGAAAAAAGGAGAAATGTAATAGTCACGTACAATTTGTTTTCGTTAAAAAAACAACTTAATTAGCACATATATTTTTTTAATGATAATATTTTAGTTGAATATTAAATTAAATCAACCACGAAACGAAATACGTTATAAATAATTTAGATTCAATCGGCACAGCCGATCGATCCTATCTTTAATGGACATTGAGCCATAAAAATATATGTTCTATTTGTTAAAATGGAATGCCGGCATCAACACATGAAATGAATTGGCCAAAAAAAAAAAAGGTATGGTGCCAAATTAAACAACGTAATTTCCGGGCATATTTCATGGATGCCTTTGAATGTGTGTATGGACTTTATTCTCTCAATTTATTTAAATCTTAATTTTATTTTTATGCAATGACGTTTCACATTTTTTATCAATTTAGACAACAAAATCATTTTTAACATGATCTATGCAACGTGCGTGTGTATTTGTTACCAAAACATGCAACCACGTGTTTCTTTATTGGGATAATTGCGCAAAAAACTCCAAAGATGTTAGTTTTTTGTTATTAAAATCCCGAACCATTTTTCGTTGCATAGAAAACCCCGAACTAACTAAAAATCAGTAAATCAAGGTTTTATCAGTAGGTAACCGGTTGAAACCGGTTATTAATCCTATGTGGACCGGTAAATAACCTACGCGGAATAAATTTTAATTGTTGAAACCGGTTGCCCAGTATTACACATAATTTAAACATCCGTTGATGATGTAATCTCTTAAAAATTACAATAAAAAATTATCAACAGGAGTTTAAACCGGTTGCCCGGATTACACATCATTTAAACCCCCGTTGATGATGTAATCCCATTTAAATATTATAATATAAAATTATCAACAGGAGTTTAAATGATGTGTAATACTTGGCAACCGGTTTCAACAATTAAAATTTGTTCCACGTAAGTTATTTACCGGTCCACGTAGGATTAATAACCGGTTTCAACGGGTTACCCATTGATAAAACCTTGATTTACTGATTTTTAGTTATTTCGTGGTTTTCTATGCAACGAAAAATGGTTTTGGGTTTTAATCACAAAAAGCTGACAAATTGAGGGTTTTTTGTGCAATTATCCCTTCTTTATTTATCAATTTATATGACGAAATCATTTTAACATGAGTTATGCAATGATATTTGTCCTTATTATCAAAACATGCAATGGCGTTTTTTTACTTTTACCTATGTATACAATGACAACCTTTTTAAAGCGATTTATGTAGTCACATTTGAATTTATTGTCAAAACATGGAATATTCGTGTATACAAATAATTAACCCTGGCGCTTAAACTTTTAAATAAAAATTCACATGAGTTGCAAAATTATCAAACTTCGACACGCACATGTACCAAGTTTTGTTGCAAAATTATCAAACTTCGACACGCACATGTACCAAGTTTTGTTGCAATCTCTGTTTTATTTTGACTAAGGATAACAATGTATGTAAACTTAAATATTTAAAATATGTAGTTAAAAAACCTTTACATCCCGTCACCGGATAAAAAATCACGATGACTAAAATGGTGATCTTCATGGTAAGGTAACTCCAGATATTTATAAGGAGTCCATAATAAATTTATCATGAGGTTTGAATCACCATTTAACGTAAACGATCAATTCTATTCTGCATGAATTATCGTATTACCATATTATGTAGACAATTAAATTTCACCACGTGGATCGATAAAATTTATATTAGATGGTTATTCGAATCCCTCGCGGCTATCATTGATTATCTCATGATGATCCTTATTGACGTTATTTTTTTACCAGGACAATGACGGTGACATAGATTAAATGATCATGATGTATGATAATTTTTTCGTTCAACTCGTACTATATTAATTAAAGGGGACGGTGAATGCAGATTTTTTTCACTTTATAATTTTTGCATTAAAGAATTGTGTTACAAATGCAGTTTTTTTTTTTCAAAATAAATGGTTTAAAAACAAAAGAAAGTGCTACCAAATTTTTTATTAACATTAGCAATGACATTGTATCGTTGCTAATATTAGCAACCATTTTTGTTGCTAAAATCTCGTTGCTAATATTCTAATAGCAAGGAATAGAAGTCGTTGCTATACATAGACATTTGCAACAAATAAATATTGTTGTTAAATTAGCAAGGAATAGTGTATGGTTGATAAATGTAGAAATTAGCAACGAAATCAACATTTTTTAATTTTTACAACTTAATACGAATTTCGTTGCTATTTGAGCAACGAATTACATAATTCCGTTGCTAAATTTATTAGCATTGGGCGTTTCAACTTCGACTTAATTTCGTTGCAAATGCGAATTAGCAACGATTTTAAGGCATTTAGCAACGAAAAATGGTCGTTGCAATTTGTGGTTTCTCTAGTAGTGAAAGGGGACGTTGACATCACTTTTTATACTTGTAAATGTGTCCATCTGAGATTAAATATGTTTAATGTTTTGATAATTATTACAAATGTCATTGCATAAATCATATTAAATGATTTTGTTGCATAAATTGATAAACAAATGAAAATGCGGTTGCATGTTTTGATAATAAATACAAACATTGTTACATAAATCATGTTAAAAAGCAATTTTGTTACGTAAATTGACAAAAATATGAAACATTGTTGTAAAAATATACGATAGTTAACTACTATTTATTATTGATTTCTATTTAACCAATTAATTAAGTTTTTTTTCAACAAAATGTACCCAATTTATAAGCTAATTAAAACTGTTACTACTTACTGACATTTAACCGGTATATAAAGATCAGTTTTAACTTTATTATAGTAACCGTTTGATTATTATATGCACTTATTAAATCTTTATGTAAAAATTTATTTTTTTAATAAAGTTCTAAAAAAACGTTCCCTTGATTTAATTTCATTTATCAAGGAGCCAGTATATTAGATATTTGATAATTAAATAGTCAAAGCTTATGTGATATACTTGACATGATTTGTTGGAGTTGTTTACTGGAAATTTTTAGAGCTATAATTTTTTACAGAATTAGAGGTGGAGCTTTTAATATTTATAAACTAGGTTATTACCCATGTATTACATGGGTTAATTTTAGAAATTGATATTTATATATGTATAATATAATAATTATATGAATAATAAAGTTTGCTTAATTTGAGTTAGTTAGTTATTAAATTAATCCATATTAGATTTACATAGATTTGATTTGTTTTGAAATTTAAAAATAAAATCAGTAAATGACGTGGCAAAAGGAGAGAGCGACATGTGGCAAATTCAATGAGAGCATGCCATGTGGCAAATTCAATGAGAGCATGCCATGTGGCATTTAGTTACTCTTTTAATAGTATAGATAGATATGTTTAATAAAAATAGTTATAATTTTATTATTAATGAAAAGTTATAGTTTATAATTATTAGAAAGAATAAAAAGTAATTTTGTTTGGTCAAAAAATCAAGTTTTGTTTGAAAGCTAATTCAAGTAAACTTCTCGTAAAAGAGCATCCAGAAGCTTTCGTTTTCAATTTAAATGTTTAAGCTAGCTCTTATTAATTAAACGAAACTTTTAGACTTGAACTTTCAAAATCAAAAGTTAAAACTTTTAAAACCTACTTGAGAAACCCATTTGTTTTCATACTATTGAATATTGATGATGGGCATAGTTTAAAAATGTTTTTACGATTTTTAGCCTTCTAGTAGATAAAAGTTTCACCCTTTTAATTAAATGTGTGTCACTGTCTTATTGTTTAAAAAAATAATAATTTTAAATGTTTTATTTCGTTGTTTTATATATATCTAATAAAGACCGAAGTGTGTTGGCTCAACTTTTTAAACGTAAAATTAAACCAATTTAATTGACCCAAAATATATAAATTGTCAAATTTGATTAATTGTAAGTACAGGTTTCTCTACGACTCTACGGTTTAAAACTCTGTTTAACAAAAATTCAAACTCTGTCAAATACTTTTATCATCCTTTTAAACATTTTTAATGCCTAAGTAAAGATGAATAATAATTACTTATATCATCCTTATAAACTTTTTATTTATTATAACAACTTAATTATTAAGATATTAAGATTCGATATGAATTTAAATCTAATTAGATTATATTTGAATTGGATAGATATTGTTAAAATATTAATTGATATATTTAATATTTTTGACTAACACATAAAATTTTTGACTAACACATATAACATGAAGTTTAAGAAGTAAATGTAAAATTAACGTAACAATGAAGATAATTGAATTAAAAGTTTATATTGATTATTATGAATTACAATAGATGAAAGCACGATTGGAAAAAGAAATTCGACGGATATTAAAAAAATTATTTCGAACTTAACAATTATACACATTCCAATATTCAATCATACAACATATGTAGGACACGATATAAACCAGGTGAATTAAACTTGAATTAATTTATGTACAAGCTTGTCTCGTTCAAAAATTAAAAACTCAAGCTGAAGCTCAGCTTGTTGGGTGGTTTTACGTATTCGGGCTTGACTTGTTTCTTGAATGAAATTATTATTTTCATAATATCAATTATATATTATATGTTTTTATCAAACAAATTTATTATATATTGTACATGATATTTTTATTTTTGACTAGGTTAATACACATGTATTACATAAGTTGATTTAAAAAATATTTAAAAAATACATATATATATAAATGTATAAAAGTAATTTTAAATTTTTTATTTAATGAAATTTTAGTTAGTTAATTTTTAAATTTGATTTTAGTAGTGGATTGAATTGGATTTGATTAGAGTAGAGTTGATATTATTAGTAATTCTAGTAAATAACATGACAATTTGTGTAAATGACAAGTGACAAATTAAATAAGAAAACGACAAGTGATAAAATAAAGAAGAATATGACAAGTGACAGTTTTGTTACTAATTTAATAATATTTATAGATATAGATATAAATTTATAGATATAGATAAATTATAAATCATAAAAAACAAATATAGTTATATTTAACCATACATTGTATGAACGTGTACATATGTTAAGGCTCGTTTAAGCACGAGCTTATTTATCTAAAGAGTCAAGATTGAGTATAGATCGACCCACTTACCACTAATTAAATATATGTTTGTGTTTCTGTTATGTTACAAAATAAAATTATTCACTGTTATTTAGAGGGGGGTTTGGTTTTGCGTTATAAACATGATTATTAGCTTATCACGTTACAATAACGCAAATAATTGATTTAGAGTGTTTGGATTGCATACGTTAATAAGTGATTATTTGTGTTTAGCGTTTGTCCTACCACACTTTTTCATAAGTTAAAAATTGTAGCTTATTTGCTTAATAAGTGATTATTTGGTCATTTTACAAGTAAAAACGCAAATCCAAACACTTTAAAAACTGATTATTTGATAATTATGATATCAAACAGCAGAAGCTAAACCAAACACTACATTTCCTGCAGCACTTTTTGTTACAACAATTATCTGATTATTAGTTTTCAAAACGCTACAACACTTTTTCAAACGCAAATCCAAACACCTTCTTAAGATTAGTTTTTAAACTATATCTTAATGTAAAACTTTTATAAAATTTTACATTACAACATGTTAATTTGAATTTTTTAGCTGATTGATTGAATCTGGTAATTAAATCTGAGTTACACAGATTCAAGGCTTATTAATTGATAATTAGACTAATTTTTAAAGTTTGTTCTACTTAAATTAATTGGAGTTGTTGAAAAAAGGATCAAACCAAACAACTAGCCCTCGAAACTTGACTAAAGTAATCCTAAATCTGAATGATAATTAACTCATATGGAACTCCTAAAAGGAAATTTCATCGGATCCGCCACGAACGATGGGTTGAGTTGGGTTCGGATATATTTATGAAAAAGTCTAAATGCCCCATCGAGAGTTGAATTACCCTATGATTTGATGCTTACCTCCACATATTTTTCTCACAAGTCTTCATCCTAGCCATATATCCCTATCACTCTTAAGGTGACCAAACGGTATTGAAGAATCGGGGAGCATGTTAGTGTTAGTGTTTACATGTTTTACCTATATAAGATACGAAAAACGCGAATTTTAAATTCGTATCGACAAGAATTTGTATAATCCATATACAGAAAACTCGTGTCGTGTCTGTCGTGTCGTGTACCAAATTGTCAGGTCTAGTTCAACTTCAACCCTTCATAAGAGGGTTTCGTTCCCGACGAGGGCTATAATTTTCTAGGCTTGAAATCTAGATAAAAAAGATCATCCATCATAACAAAACAATTAGATCATTCATTAAAAGGAAATAAAAAATATTAAGGGTGTGAGAAGAGAAACAACAACGAGAGTGAGAATAGAGGATGAACAAAAGGAAATCTTTGTTTTTTTTCTTTTGTGTATTAAATGGAGTGTTTGGTTGTCGTAGGTGTTTGGTAATAAAGTTATGGGTGTTAAGTTACAAATTAAGGGTGTTTGGTTGCATGTGACCTATTATAACAAGTTTATAGGTTAACTATTACTATAAACGATAAAAAATAAAAAAAATAATGTCATTAATGATAAAATATAAAGAATGTTGTTATTAATGATAAAAAATAATGAAAAGTTATTATTATTTTTGGTAATTAACCCTAAATTAAAATAGCTTGTAAATAAAAGTGATTTCATTATATTAAATTCTCATGTATCAAAAGTTCTCCAAAGAGATATGTACTGTAGGACCCTTATATTTAGTGATGTAAAATGTCTCATTATTTCAATCCAAACAACTTAGGTGCTGTTTGATTGCATAAGAGGAAAACATCTGATGTCTGATTCTCACTTCTGATTGATAAGAGGTGGTCCTAAAGTCTGATAAGAGGATCCAATAAGACTGTATGATTTGTAAATTAATAAATGAACGAACTGTTATTTTTATTAATTAAAATTAAATAAAATGTTAATTTATTTTTAAATCATATCAAACTTTATATTATAAATGATAAGATGATACAATCATAACACTAACAACAAAAAAATTATAACAAATTAGAAATAATAAGGAATATATTTTACATAGAAATACATAATCGTTCATTATTCTAGCAAGAATCAAATCAATAATCAAGTATATAATCAAACTATTATTCTAGTAAGAATCAAATCAATATTCTAAAAATTAAAAAAAATATATTCAAGTATACAATTTTGATAAGAAGAAGAATAGTGGGTTTTTATCTCTTATAAAAAAACACAAGGATAAGAGGATTTTACCTCTTATCACTTATCAGTATCAAACACCCTTATCACAGAAACCTCTTACCGAATAAGAGTTTTGGTCAATAAGAGCCCCAATAAGGGGTATCAAACACCCCCTTAATAAATACTCTGTTAAATATAATATTACACAAAAAAAATGTATTATGATAATTATATAAAAAAAAAAAAGGAAAAAAAAAAAAAAGCTGTGTGTTTGAATTGTTCAAAGAATTTGCAATATATATATATATATAACTAGGAAGGATGGACGTGATTGTTACAATGCGTTCCAACTTTCATGCGGTTTCGTACACCTTCTTCATTCACGTACTTATGATCTCTATCTCTCTGTAAGTCAAAACCTCTCTCTTTCACTCCAATCCAATCTCAATTCCTCCACCTTCATATGACCCAAAATCAATCACCTCCGATCTGATTCATGGCCGCCATTGCCATAACCGACCCACCACTCAAACAGAAAACCAGAGTTTGTTTCTCCATTGCTGCATATTCCAAAAACCTCATCGCTCATCTCCACCATCATTCCAACGTTCCCATCGACCACGGCCTCACCCAAACAGAACTCTCCTCCATTGAATCCTCCTTCAACTTCTCATTCCCACCAGACCTCCGCTCAATTCTCCGAGAAGGCCTCCCAGTTGGCCAAGGCTTTCCCAATTGGCGATCATCTTCCCCTCAGCAACTCCATATTTTGGTTAACCTCCCAATTTTCGGACTCTGTAAGGAAGTGTGCCGTCAAAAATTCTGGCACTGCGATTGGGGTGATAGGCCGGTGGAAGACGATGAAGCTGTTGAATTGGCAAAACGTTTCTTGGAAAACTACCCGGTTCTTGTTCCGGTTTACCAGAATTGTTATATCCCTGCGAGTCCGTGTTTGGCCGGGAACCCAATCTTTTACGTAAATGGTTTGGATGTTAGATTGTGGAGCTACGACGTCGTTGGGTTCTTTCAACAGACCGAGTTTAAAGACAGAGTGGTGAGGCCGCCGATGCGATTAAGTGGTCACGTTTTAAGTGCGCCAGCGTGGGCTGCTACGGAGGCTAGAAGGATAGAGTTTTGGACGGATTTGACGGAGGTCCGCCGCCGTGGAGAGATGGAAAAGAGGTGGTGGAGCGGGAAAGAATTAGGGCGGTGTTTGGAGGATATGCGGTTGAAGTTGAGGGACGGAGGGTGGAAAGAGGAGGATGTGGACGAGATGATGATGGAAATGAACGGCGGCGTGTCATCATCCTCTTCGTCACCGTCGTCGTCGTTGACATCGTATTCATCGTCTGATGATGATGGTGGCGGCGTGGTGGAGGCAAGAGGCGGCAGGGAGGGTGTGGTTGGGTGGCACGTGAGGGTGTTGTCGGAGAGATTATTACGTGGGGGTTGGAGCAAGGGAGATGTGGTGGAGTCGCTTGGGTGGACTGAGGAAGATGGGGATCGGACGGCTGATATTGAAAATAGCGGTGGTGGGGATTTATTGTTTGACTTTAAAGGCATTAGTGACAGTTGTGTTGGCGACGACGGTCAAAGTGAAAGTTCAAGGCCGGTGCTGACCAACGAGAATGCAACGATCTAACCCTTAATAATTGTACGTATATACTTTGACGACTACTTGTAATAAGCGCATCAGCTGTGGTACTATCATCGTTTAAACCCTCGCTTAAGAATTAAGATGACGGATTTACCAAAAAAAAAAACATTAGATGTGGCCTGTGGTGGTGTAATTCGGGCGGATTAATTGGGTATCAGGTTATTCGGGTTTGAGCGTGTGGGTTAACCAGCCAAAACCGAACCAAATAAGGGGACGGGTAAATCGGTCTCGAGTTAAATAGGTATCGGGTTATTCCATTTGGGTTAAATGGGTTACTCGGTTTTGGTATGAAAAATGAAATAATCAATAACGTAGTTTAAACAGGTTAAATAGGTTGAGTAATTTAGGTAAAACGGGTTAAATGAGTTATTCGGTTTTGGTATAAAAAATGAAATCATCTACAAAATAGTTTAAATGAGTTAAATGGGTTAGGTAATTTTGGTAAAACGGGTTAGATAGTTTGAGTATCAAAATTGGGTATGTAGATATTTATATTTTATATATAAACAATTCTAATTATAATTAATAAATCTATAAAATGTCAAATACAATTAAAAGGGTTATTCGGGTTATTTGGGGACCCGGATAAACATTATTCTTACCCGTAAACCGAACTGAAGTACTTATTCGGGTACCATTTAAACCGAATAAGAAACCCGAAAATCAAATACCCGATTAAGGTTCGGTTCGACTGAGTTATTCGGGTTCAGTTATTTTGCACACCTCTAATTAGATGTTCACATATAAAGCAACCCATTGTTCATATTAGTTAATACTAGTATCAATGGAGTTTAGCTCATTCGGTATGAGGGTGATATGTAAGTGTGTGGCCATGGGTTCGACTCCCGTCGGAGGCAAGTTTGAATTAAGGTCGTGAACGTAAGTCTGAAAGTCTAAAAGAGTAGTTTATGAGTAGCAGTAGGTTAGTTTGTCGTTCAAAAAAAATCATTACTAGTTTATTTACCCCGGGTATTACGCAAATACTTTTAATATTTTGTTTTTTATATAAAATATGATAAAATAAAAGGTAAAAACAGAATTATTTTTTTAAATAAGGCATACGATGGTGATATTATTATTTATCGTATCCTGTTAATTTTTTATAAATCTAAATATATGATAATATGAATAGTAATTATTTTTTAATATTTTTTTAAACTTTTATTATATTATAAATCAAAGTTATTAGAGTATTAGATTTTATTTGATATAATTTAAAATAGATTATATTATATTTGGATGGATATAGTTTAAATATTATTTGTGATTTTTAAAAATTAGAAATAACGCATGTCAATTCATGATGCTGACACGTTGATTCACCAGAATTAAGTGTATTACCTTTTTAATAGTATTTATAGATCGATGAAATACAAAATGAATAATCTAAATTAAGTACTCTAAAAACTGTTTGTGCACTTTTATGGTCATGTGTCAATAATATTTTTGTCTTTAAAACCTCTCTAATTTCGCTCCACATGATGGCACAATAATTATTTAATTAATAAATTGTCTGTAATAATTGAATTTTATTTATATTTTAATATAATATTTTTGTTAACAACTTGTGGGCATCCGATCCATATGTTGTTTAGAAACGCCTTGTGATGGGTTTTGTTCCCTTGCAAGATATATATAGACTAAGGATAGATATTTATACAATAATTAGGAATACAATAAACCTACGACAAATTATACGTGAACGTTTTATAAATCATACATCCTTCTTAATGTTTATTGAACTAGTGCATCATATATATATCATTACACAAAAATTTTATATGGAAGTTTATGATTGTTAAAATTAAGGGGAAGGGTATGTGTGTTAACCAACACAAATCTAAAACTAATCAAGTGATTGATTCTAAATCCAAAGTAATATGTTGATAATCACACATTTTAATTAAAAAAAATTGCAAACTAAAAACAAAAGTTAATTATAGTTCCATTATTCATCCTAATACATGTTGATGCATAACATTACTACTTCACCATTTCGACATCTAACATTTAACAAGTTGCAATAATAAAGAATTCAAAATCAAACTCTAAACTTTTAGAGTTTGCAAATGTTTTGGGTGACTAATGTTTGATATCTTTTATTATAGTATTAAACTAAATTCATGAAAATCGTAAACGATGTATATAATAGGATAAATTACCAAGAAATGAAACATAAACTTTAAAATTTTTAACATAAAAACGGTATGATGATCTAAAATCCAAATTTTTAGACATTTCTACCGGTTTTGTTGACGTGACATCTATGTGACAAAGATAAATAACAAAAAAAAGGACAAACAAATCTTATTAAACTTGATTTTCCAATCCGACCCCACCAGCGACTGCTACTCCATACCCCACCACCAGCGACTGCTCCTCCTCCTCCGTCACTGATGACTGTTTTATCATCTTGTTCTAAATTGAAGGTTAGTTCTTGTTCAGATCTATGATTTCTTCTTGGATGGTTCCCGAAGTTCTCGATTTCTTAGGTTTAGAGTTTGGTTTCTTCTTGTTTGATTTTTAGTTGGTGTTTGTTTCAGATTTGAAATGAATGCACTTCAGTGTTTTCTAGCTTATCGATTTTAAGATGTGATTCGTTTAGGGTTTGTTTCGGATTTGATTTGTTCCCGATATCATTTTTATCACCATGAAGCATTTAAGGGTTTGTAAGGTTAGAACCTCTTGTTCTCCCTCTGTATCTTATATAGAAAGTTAGGTTTCAAATTGATTTCAGTGTTCTTGATTTAAAATCTATTTAGGTGTTGTAGTTTTTAAGTCTAGTTCTTCGTAGGTTGGAGCTTCATACATGGTGTTTGGTATGTTGGTTCTTTGATTTTTCAGACATGGTTTGATGGGTACATGTTCTTGTTTTTCATGATTTTTACATATGCTTGTTCGTTTTTTGGATTCATGTTCTTTGTTTTTGGATATTTTGAGTTCTTGTTCTTCATTTTCAAGATTTTTAGGTTCATGTGTCTGGACAGTGTTTGGTCGGGGGTTCAACAATGTCTAGGTCTCATGATCATTTTGCAAATTCAATAATGTTGAATTTAATGATTAATAATTATATAAAAACTAAATTACAATTTAAAAACCCTATGAAAAACATAATAATTATAATTTAATTGATTTAAAAAACTAAATAAAAATTCCAAATACCATGTGGCAATCCATCCATGTCAAATAGTGTAATTTGAAGACTAAGAAGTAAAGATAAGGGAAGAACGTCTTTTGTTGTTGGTAAATACTCTATAAAGAAGTTGGTAAAATTTTATTTTGTGGTATGTATTAGTCATGTAACATTAGGGAGATTACATGTGAGTGTAGTATTGAAGTTTAATTAGAATTTTTGAGAAACATGTTTGTTTTGTAATCTTTTGGATTTGTAGTTTCTAATTAACCTCATGGAATTTAATAGGGATACTCAAATGAAAATGTTATTAAAAGTATGTAAGGTTTTACACATAAGCTGTCATGTAAACTTTTGTGACAACATATCAAAATATGAGTAGTTACCTTTTGAACCGATGTCCTTTTACATTAAAATAGTGAATTTGGTAATGTTTTTGTTTTTTCCTAAAAATTTTTACATGACATTTATTGGTAAAAATTTGGGTTATATTTACCTTTTAAACAATTTACCCTGTATAAAACTAGCCCATCAGCATCATTTGCATTTTTATTAACTTTAAAAGATAAATATATAATGTACTATGGGTTGTAAACAACAATAGGTGGTTTATATTAGTTTTATTTGAACCAATCTAACAAAATTAAGACATTTCATTATTTAGTTTTATTTTAATAATATATTAGTTATAATAGTTTTATTTCTATAAAGTGTAATTATATTATTAGTTTTAACAATATATAATCACGAACTAGTTTTATATTCATTAATAGAAAAAACAAAGTCAAAAAGAATGGACCGGAAAAATCAAGTCGAAATATAACTTGGACCAAAAGAACCGATCCAAAAAGTACGAAGGTCTTAACTAGTCCAGACCGAGACTGGACTAAAAAAGATTGCGCGGGACCAACTACAATTGATCCAAAAATATACAGGTTTCCTTACAGATTGGTCTGGTCCTAGAATTGTTCATCTCTGTTGGGATAAATAAAAAAATCAGTCTTATATTATGTATAAGAACAACTTATCGACAATTTGTAACACATGATAATATGAATGTTGAATTAACATTTTATTTTGTAGGTAATAAGATGTAAAAAAAACTTAAAAAACAATCGATGTATACAAAAAAGATGACCTGTTGTCCGTTTTTTATGGGCTAAATATGGACCAAATAGACAAATTTACAAAGTCCCCGCACGTGCCTTCTTATTGTTTAATCCCAATTGGGTTGGGCCTAGAGGCTTTTCTATTAAGAGAAAAACCTCTTCGATTCTAATCGAAAATTTCATCTGCCTGAGAAATCACAAAAAACGAGAGAGATGGCATCGGCGATTGCGAGATCTAGTCTCAGAACGGCTCTTCGAGGTGGCACGCGTCTGCATCAAGCCTCTACAAGGTCATTTTCTGCCGGAGCATCGGCCGCAGAAGAAGCTCGTACGATCCTTTTTTTCTCTTCCATTTACAATACCAATTTTTGGGATATTTATTCTTAATCTGTATTATTATATTCTGTCGTTGTTTAGGATTTTTGTTTTTATGAGACCTATCTGTCCTGAACAATCGTATAATATTCGCGTACGAAGGATTTCAGCTTCTCACATTTGGGTTTCACTTATCACAATTGTGCATTTTTTGGGCTTGAATTTCAGAATAGTTGAATTGAATCTTTCTGAGTGCGTTTGTTTGTTTTCGATATGGCATCCAGTTTATTTGGGAATAGTCATCACATGATAATTGAAATGACAACAGAATTTTAATATGGTGTGCTGGCTGATAGATTTTGTTTGTGAATACACAGGTGAGGCAGCAAAATGGGAGAAGATTACTTATGCAGGAATAGCTGCTTGCTCGATTCTTGCATTTGTTAACCTATCCAAGGGTCATCCACATTTTGATGAACCCCCTGTAAGCTTAGTTTTGTTTTTACTATTGGTTCAGAAGTTTATATATAAATTAGATCATTTTATGGTGGATGGTTGGTGATAGATTATTTACTGTACCACTCTTCAATTGATGAGTGGCTTTGGTTGTAGGTGGCACCATTACCAAATAAGTTAGGATTAACTCTTCAGTCTTCACTGGCCTATGATGCTAATTTGATTGCAAACAATACCTTGGTTTTTGTCTTTATAAAGAACTTACGTTGTATCTATGTGTGCAGCCATACCCATACTTGCATATTCGCAACAAGGAGTTCCCATGGGGTAAGTCTTTTTGTTCTTAAACTACAGATAAATGGTTTTGTGGTTCATTATATTATTAATTTCATTTGGTTAAAAATCTTCTTTTTAAATTAACTTGTTTTTTTTATGAATCTCACGTAATCAGTAACCAGGGCCTTAAGGGGGTGTTTGGTGCAGGGGAATGAAATGGAATGTAAAAGGCTTGTGTTTACAAGCTATTTTAAACCATGATGATCGTAAATAAATAAAATTTTAACATTGAAAATAGAAAAAGAATAAAATCTCATTGCTCTCTATGATTTTGTTTCTCTCTATAATTCTTGGAGAAACCAAAGAAGATGTCTACACTAAAATCAAGTTTCCATTTCATGACTTTGAGAATCATCACCATCAATGAAAAACCTTATAAATGTAAGCATTTCCATTACATTCCACCGTACCAAATGTACCCTAAGTGACATTTCAAGGCATGGTTGTTGGTTGAACCTGTAATTGCTGGTTTGTGTTTTGAGGCAGGGTTGAAATTTTCTTGGTGTTAGTGCTTATCTTTTTCTTGTTAACTGGTTATTATATGTAATATTTTGATGCATGTATATGGTGTTTGCTTATACCTTTTAGTTTAATGTCAACATCACAATGTTCTGATAACTGTTTGTGTTCCAATCTGTGCTCATAAAAGTACTTACTTGCATATGTCAAGCTGGTGTTCAACTGCTGACATGAAGGATACTGTTTTAATCTTGATTGACCTGTAAACCAGTTCCTCGGTGTATATACGCTTTTAAGGTGGCATCCTGATTTATCAGCATATAATCAATCTCATAAGGGGGCGTTTGGTACAGGGGAATGGAATGGAATGTAAAAGGCTTGTGTTTACAAGCTATTTTAAACCATGATGATGGTAAATATATAAATTTGAAATTAGAAAAAGAATAAAATCTCATTGCGCTCTATGATTTTGTTTCTCTCTATAATTCTTGGAGAAACCAAAGAACTGATGTCTACACTAAAATCAAGTTTCCATTCCAAGACTTTGAGAATCATCACCATCAACGGAAAAACCTTGTAAATTTAAGCATTTCCATTCCATTCCACCGTATCAAACGTACCCTAACTCTCATGTCATGTATTTGTTCTAAAGACAGGAATGTGAAATTAATAAGCTAATAATAAGTTAATGACACATTGTCACCCTTTCTTCATTGTTTATGCTATAACATGTGTAAAGAAACCATTCAGTACTATGGTGAGTTGGTTATTTAATGATGTTATTTGGTGCAATTAGGTGGCTTATTAACAGAGATCATAAAATTTTATATTGATATATCAAAGCTACAGGACAGAACTTTAGTTCCATTGCACACATATGTAGGAATTTGTTATCCCGTCACCTTGTTGACCTCTAGAGTTTGACTTTAATATAGTTTATATCTTGCGTTGGATTTGGATCGTGCGTGTGTATGATAGAAATGTTATATGCATATAGGGGTTGGAATGTCACATGTAAAAGCTGGTTGTGAAAAAGACAACAGTGTTTCTTTTTCAAGGCTTTGATGTCAAATTGTCAATCAAATTTGCATTTGCACTTGCTGGTTGTGGTTATATTTCTTTAGTAGATTATACTAGTTGTTCAAGCAAATAGTTGTGTGTGTAGTACAGATGAAGTTTCTCTGCTTGCAGAGTAATTGCTTCAAGGATCAGAAGCATAAAATAAATGTTTCTGAAAGTGATTTATCAAAATTCTTATATATACACTTTTGAAACAATCTTCTAATCTGAGATTGTTTATAAATTTGAGAAGTCTAGGCTTGGGGATTGTAATCTTGTATATTGTGATTACCAAAATTTTGTCTTTAAGCAAAACCCCTTGGTTAAATGTGGTTTCGGCTTTGGAAGTTGTCGGGGTTCATTGCAACATTGGAGAAAGTTAAAGTGAAATTCATATGACAGCTTACAGCTCTCATGGCTTCACTTTAGCATGTGGAGCCGTAAGACATTGAATGTAACATGCTAGATTTAGGGATAAGATGTTTAGGATAGTTTATTTCCAACTACAACTGTATAGTTTGAAATGAAGAATTGAAGACAAAGGCAAACGAAACAGGAAAACTGGCTTATTTAGATGTATAGCTGCTTTTAGAAGATTCATCAATGCTGAAATATATTACAAGTTTGGTATTATTACAAAATGGAGTGCAAACCATTGGATTACATCGTATAGTTTTTAAAGTAACACATTTTGATACCGGCACATTTATCTTATTTGTGTCGCACATTAACTCTTTTAATAATATCGTTTGTTGACTATTGATGATGTATTGTTTTTTACGTCTTGAAGTATGTTTTGATCGATAAGACAGGTCACTTCTTTGTTGTCTTTCCTTACATTGTTAACGTTATCAATCAATGTTTACAGGTCCAGATGGGCTATTTGAAGTTAAGGAACACCACTGACTCCCGTCTAGGCCGCATTGTGGAGGGCATTCAGAATAAGGGTGTATTCATGTTGCTGCTTCATTCGATTACTATTGTTGTTTATCATTCAGACTACATTCTCGTTGAAGTTGGTGGCTTCTTTTTCTCTCCTTGCAACACAATTGTTTTTTTTAAGTTGCTTCTTGCGGTATTTCTTTTCTGGCAAATAAGAGGAATTGTTTCAGTAATGAAAAGTGCCTTTCTTGATCATTGTAATTTGGCTTTTCATCACAAATTAAGCCTTTTTGTTTGTAATGGATGACCACCCATTGACCAAAGTATAATGATGTAAAAAATGGAATAACTTGTATTACTCTTATACCAAATATAAGATGTCAGCAGTCAGTTGCTTTGTCAATTTTGACTCAACGGGCCAAACGGATCGAAAAGTTAAATGAATTCATCGTAAAAAACTAAGATAGAACGTTATTTAAAAAAAAATGTAAATTTATAAAACTGTGTATTTAAAAATTTGTTCTTTGAAAAAAATTTCAAATTTATATAAAATTTCTGACTTTTGGTTGTCGATCCGTTTGCTTGAATGGGCTGAAATTGTCACACCCCAGTCAGCAACGACGAACAGGATGTCAACATCGTTAATGAGTTCATTTAAATATTTGGTTTATGAGAAATTTATTTCTTTGTTAAATAAAGCAAGCAAAATGACATTATTGCAAAGGTTCCGGTTGTTTTAGGTTGTGTTTGTTAAAAAATAATCGACAAAAAAAATGTCTATTTCTTTGCGAATCAATGGATTTTTAGAACATAAAATTTGAAAACACATCAACTATATAGTTGTAACTTTTTTCTCAGTTTTAGCTTTTACTTAATTCTTTATTATTGCTAAAGAAATGAAATAATATACTTTGATACATCTTGAAAATTTATAAACAATTTATATATACAATTTAAGTCTCCCAACTAATAATTTGACAAATTGTTTTAATTTTTTTTTAGGTTTTATTTACATAACGGTGAGAAGTTTTATTTAATTTTTGTTTGTTAAACAAAGAAACGTATATAAAAGTAAACATGGAAAATGAGATTATTTTAAGGGAGCGTCTTCTTCTGTCCGAAGAAAGATTCATCGAAATAATGAGTCACCATTAATATCGACACATCTGACAAATGTTCGGGAGTTCCTGTATGCAATCCTTTTCCTTCTTCTTGTTGTTGCATATCTCGTTTGTACGCATCTTCTCTTTGTTTTTGGGGCCTCTAGTGAGTTACAGACAGAGTTCGAAAAGGTCAAATCTTTGATGATTGCATCATCTATGATTGAGTTGCCCAAACTTCTGGATAGTTATCCTACATCTGAACCAAATTCTTTCTAGTTAAAGAATCTCTTTCTAGTTGCTCTGAAAAAATTAGGAGATTCTCTAGGTGGCAACATGCTATTAAATGTATATAAAAGTAAACATGGAAAAATGAGATTATTTTAAGGGAACGTTTGGTTCGTTAAAATGTTTATGAATGAATTGGATTTTGTCAAGAAATTAACATGTCAGCAATCAAAATTAAAATTCTTACCCTTTCGATTATCCTGGATTTCAACAAACCAACGTTTAAAAGTCCTTGGTTTAATGAAGTCCAATAAATCAAACAGAGCTTCAATAAGACATATAATCACCAAGCTGATCAAACATGGTTTATTAGGTGTTCAAGTTGCTGATGAATCTCTATTCGATGACACTATTTGCAGTGGCGAGGATTTCATTTTCCAAAAACTGATACACAATCATCCATTGCACTAACATGTATATTCTATTAATTAAAAACTGCAAGAACATGAAAGAATGGAAGAATTTACCAAAGAAAAAGTAGTATCAACCTATATATTATTATTCTGTAGCTGCATTTTCATGGTTTATACTTCCTCCTGTTCCACTATCTGGCAACGTTTCCAAGTCTGTCAGAACTTCCTTCTCTTCTTCTAGGATCGACAAACTCGAAGACGACTCAGATTCTTCATTATTCAATACATTACCATTCGATTCCTTCTCCTCCGCTTCTGCTTCTGCTTCTGAATCACTCTTTTCGTCCCCAGAAACCATTGAATTTCTTTTCACAGATTTTGAAGTTTTGGGTTCAAGGGATGGCACCGAATATGAATATGGGCTTGTGTTTTCGTTGCCAGAGCTTATAAGTTGTGTTGTTCGCTCTTTCGACACCAACTGTGTCAAAGGATTCTCAACCATGTTGTATTGGTTTTCATCAGATTTGGTGATGGATGTAACATCACCTTTTCTCTCTTTCTCAGAAATAGTTGCTGCATTTGTACTCACCACATCAGAAGCTTCATTGGGTTCGTTAGTCTTGCTATGACTTTGGTTTGAAGCTGATCGACTCTGATCCATACTTGGTCCCTTGTTTCCATTGTTGTTATTATTATTAACATCTTCGCCTTTGTGACTCTCTTTTTTTACACTTTGATCACGATCATCAGATGGACTTGAAACCCCAACCTCTTTCATGTTCGGATTCATTTTCTTTCCACCTTCTTTCTCAGCTTTCTCCACAACTACAACTTTGTTTTCATCATTACTCTTGTTTTCGTTCACCTTTCCTTCAATTTCTTCATTCTCATTATCACTTTGTTTATCATCTTTTCTTTCCCTTTCTTCCTCACTCTGCTTCTCATTCCCATTAGTCTTATGCACTTCTTTCTTGCTTTCCTTGGTGTTACCCTTTTCATTCCTTTTATTTACGTGTTCCTTTTCTCCACGCTTTTCGCTTCTGTTTTCTTCATTGATAACGACACCATCTTCATTATACTTACCTTCATGTTGGATGTTTTGTTTTTGTATATTTCCATTTTTTTCACCACTTCGTTCATGACCCTTGTCTCCATTTTCTTTCTCTTCCGCTTCTTCATCATGCTCCTTGTCTTGACTCTCTTCTCCATCTTCTGTGTTTTCGTTCTCCTCATCTTGCTCATGTTTAATGTCTTCACCCTCTTCCCTATCATGATCATGAACAAACTCTTCGACTTCATTTTGTTCATCTTCGGCTCCCTTCTTCCTATCTTGAGAATGTGTTTCCTTGTCTTTCGGACGAAGATCTTTTCTCCCTAACTTGAACAAGCCCTTGTCAGTGATGTTTGCTAAGACGGATGATTTCTTATCGTCCGAATGGTGGACTTGATACAGCAACCATACACTCACACCCAACAACAAGGATATTTGGAGAACATGTTTTATCTTTAACCCTTTGTTACGCCCGTTTCTACGTGGTGACTGCCTAAACATGATTTATCCTCAAAAAAGTATTAACTGAGACTTAGTTATTCCAACCTGTGAACATGATACGTGAATCGAGAGTCGTATCAAAGTTAATTTATGGCATAAAGACAATACTAGAGAAGAAATTGTCAATCAACTAAAATGAGTTTTTAGTGAATGAACAGATAGATGATAGATTGATTGTAAGTTTATATGTCACATTCATGGATTTAGATTAAATGATCCATCAAAATCACATAAGCAGTCCATTGAAACCTCTAAATGAAGCATCCAAGCCTCATCCATCTAATTTCTAAAACAATTGAAACCACATTCACAAATCAAACGCAAAATAAATAGATCAAAACGACTAAAAGCAAAATATAAGATCAATTACAGTAACGCGATCGAATTTGAATTAAGAAAACAAGAGAAGTTAGCATAAAAGAAAGAAGTAGCTGGAAAAATTACCAGTAATTGGTGGAACCAATGCAAATACAATTAATCGGCATCCTTAATCGGCAAGAGAGAAGGTTAAAATTGGATCCTTGAAATGTCTGACGCCATTAGATTCAATTCAGAAATTCAATATTTCATAGGTGAGGAAGTAAATCTTCATGGAATTAATTCTCCATCTGATTCTGATTAAATCAAAACACGATAACGAACACTCGTTCCTCGCTCGCTTGCTAAAATTGGAAGTTCGTTGGTTATTATATAATAGCTTCTTTAATAAAGGTGCGTCACCCCCTCTACTATGAGTTAGTGTACTGCTTCCCCCAAAATAATTACTATTTTCCATTTTTAGCTCTAAACCAATACTTTCTCGTTCTCTTGTGTTTGTTTTTTAAAAGATTAAATGTCTGAAATCTTTTTTATGTTTACAGTTTGAACAAAATATCTTTACACATGAAGATACAAGTGCTCTAAAAAAGCTTATTGAAAAAACAAACAAGACCTTAGTTTTTGTAGCTTTCAAATTCATAGTTAAATTAGGATCATAATATAACCATGCATCCATATTTATTAACATATGCTAATTTTTTTTAATATGAACTCGATTTACAAGTAAAATTATTTTCTTAAAACACAAGTCGTGCTTTATTATGAAACACATGAAGTGACGACGTATATAATGGGTCCGCCAATACAGAAATCCGACGTGTATTAACAAACCAATTGGAAAGGTCCGAATAAGCATGTTGCACCATCACAATACATGGAATTACTAGACGGAAGACGAACTAAATGACATATCAAAACGCTCTAGTCTGTTATAACCAATTAGACAGATGTCACAACCTAATTGGAAATGAAATAGGTACCACGGATCGAGGGTTAAGGAATAAATAAGGGAGGTCATCTTCGTCCACACGTATGCACAAAAGCCCATCTTATATTTCATATTTAATTATTGCGACTATAACCATTGATCCACAACTTTCTGACACACGTCCCCCCTGTTATGCCATTAACCCACGGTCTTCCTTTGTTTTGCAGATCGACATATACCTTTATTACCTAGTCACATCGATCATCAAGGACAGGACATAAATATAAAGTATGGTAACTAAAGTGCCCTAAAATTGAACCTTCATGAGTGCCCAATAAAATATAAATAGCTTTGGAATTTGCTATTGGTTTTGAGTTTTTGTTGTAATTTTGTTTCTATCAAATGTTTAAAACAAATATCTTTTTATTATTCATACAATAAAGACTTTGTAAGTTTGTTTATCATACAAAATATAATTTATACATTGTTATGGGTAAAAATAAAAATATTATGAACAGATTCCAAAACTTATATCAAAATGTTTTTTTCCTAGTTCAGTAATTTAAAAAATCATCATTGCTACTTACCAATTACCATATTGACATTTACTTTGTCAATATTTTGATTTAGGTTGTGTATTTTTAAAAGTATTTCGACTTATACGGTTTACTTTTAAAAGTAAATTGTTTTGATAATTGAGCAACTTGATAATCGATATCCCCTGTTATTAACGTAAGAGTAATTCGAAGAAACAATGGAAGATGTTGACGATGAATGAAACGTTAATACAAGTTGATACCAATTATGAAATTGTTTATTTACCAAATCAAAACAATTTTAAAATACACATTTTTTATTGTATATTTTAAATACACAGATCTAAATCTAAAGTATTAACAATTACACTTTAATATGAACCGGAAATACTAGTTTTTAGGGTTTATAACAACCATCGAATCGAAAATTTTAGGAGTTAACATTTATAAAAAAGTAAAATTACACGTCATTTTTAATTCGTTGAAATAGAAAGGTGCCACGTGTGATGTATCCTGTCCGTGAGTCGGTGATCACCATCAGGCCTCCGTATCCCTAGCTTTAGCTTCTCAAACTAATATTGGCTATTTGGCTTGGCAAAAGTTCGCAGCAGAGGTACGTATCCAAAAACCTATCAACTGAAATATGGCCTCCAAGATACTCGCAGCCGCCGTTCGCCGATCCTTAGCCACCAGAACCCTCACATCCACCCGCACACTGTCCACCGCCGCAGCTGCTGTCGCCGAACCCTACGATGAGACCGCCGGAATCTCAATGAAAGGGGTAAAGATCTCAGGAAGACCACTCTACCTAGATATGCAAGCCACATCCCCGGTTGACCCAAGGGTGCTCGATGCTATGCTCCCTTACTTCGTTTCTCGCTACGGAAACCCTCACTCACGAACTCACCTCTACGGCTGGGAATCCGATGAAGCGGTTGAAGTTGCACGAGGTCAAGTTGCCAATCTTATCAACGCCTCCCCAAAGGAAATCGTATTTACATCCGGCGCCACCGAGTGTAACAACATCTCTGTCAAAGGGGTGATGCACTTTTACAAAGAGAAGAAAAAACATGTGATTACGACCCAGACGGAGCATAAGTGCGTCCTTGATTCTTGCCGTCATTTACAACAAGAGGGTTTTGATGTCACCTATCTTCCTGTGAAATCTGATGGTTTGATAGACTTAAACGAGCTTCGTTCTTCAATTCGGACCGACACAGGGCTTGTGTCGGTTATGGCAGTGAATAATGAGATTGGGGTTATTCAACCAATGGAAGAAATTGGCCAAATATGTAAGGAATTCAATATCCCGTTTCATACGGATGCTGCACAGGCTTTAGGAAAGATACCTATTGATGTGAATGAGTGGAATGTGAGTTTGATGTCGTTGAGTGGGCATAAAGTTTATGGTCCCAAGGGTGTTGGTGCTTTGTATATGAGGAGGCGGCCACGTATTAGGGTCGAGCCACAGATGAATGGTGGTGGCCAGGAAAGAGGGATAAGGAGTGGGACGGTTCCGACGCCATTGGTGGTTGGAATGGGTGCTGCATGCGATATCGCAATGAAGGAGATGGAATATGATGAGAAAAGGGTTACCAAATTGAAGGATAGGCTTCTGAATGGCATCAGGGCTAAGCTTGATGGGGTGGTGGTGAATGGGAGTACCGAACGCCGGTATGCAGGGAATTTAAACTTGTCCTTCGCGTATGTTGAAGGAGAGAGCTTGTTGATGGGATTAAAGGAAGTGGCTGTGTCAAGTGGTAGTGCTTGTACTAGTGCTAGTTTAGAGCCTTCTTATGTGTTGAGAGCTTTGGGTGTGGATGAAGATATGGCTCATACTTCTATCAGGTTTGGGATTGGGAGATTTACCACCGAGGAAGAGATAGATAAAGCGATTGATCTAACGGTTAACCAGGTTGAGAAGTTAAGGGAGATGAGCCCACTATATGAAATGGTGAAGGAGGGAATTGATATCAAGAGTATACAATGGTCCCAACACTAATTTAAAACTTGGAGTATTTGAAGCAGCATGCTGGCTTGTATCCAGTGTTTTTACAAGGTATATTATAACCATGTTTTTCAATTTTGTGTTATTTACTACATACATGTGAATGCTTATATCCAGTGTTTTGAAGTGTTTATCGGATGTCCCTGTAGCCTTTTTAGTTTAAGATATATTTGATTTAGATCTGTTAGTCTAGTAATGTTTGCATAGTTGGGCTTTGGCACTAAGGTTTCCAACATTCAAGATTGTAATGTACGTAACGGTGACTTCTATGAAAAGAAAGTCTTTTGGAAAGTTGGTGTTTGGCCAAGATTGACAGGGCATGACTAGTGAAAAGAGATTTGAGGTGGTGGAATATTGCAAGAGTTGATTTGGAATGCTTAATGATGTCGGTCATGTTTTGAAACGATTTCATTTGAACCACCAATGGAAGGTCCAGTCATGGGGTTACCCTTTGTATTGGCCAAACGTATGAGCAGTCCAAAATCTTGAAATTGATTAGTATGGATAGTTGACTCATTTCACTTTGCCCCACCACTATGCATATGGTTAAGAGTGACTCTGTTACCCATGCCCTTTGTTGAAGACAGTGATTCATCTATTAGTGTAGTTGCCTTGTGTATCAGCTTTGTTTGTAGGATCCTACAACATGCAAGGAGCATTTGCTTCTTAAGATTCTGTGTCTATTCAAGTAGGCATGCAATTTGCAACTTATTTTCTCATGTTACAGAGGGTTATAGAGAACCACAGAGGGTAAAAGTAGTTGTTTTCAAAACGCTGCAGCTCTTTTTCAAACACAAATCCAAATACCCTCTAAATGGTTTACAAGAGGATGCTATTATCATATGATTGGACAATTCCAATCACCTCACCCTTTCTTCATCCCCGTAAGGGAATATGCTAGTTATGAGGTTAGGTTAATCAGATTATTGATCTATTTGATGATCATTGTGGGGTTGTTGGTTTTGCTTTGCAGTTCCCTTTCCTCTGAATGAAGGGTGCTTAACTCGATAACAAAGTCGTTGAACAAAGAACAAGAACCACCATCATGACTGAAGTTCTGGCAAGGATCTACGTTACCAACTTTGGGTGTTTGTGATTTCCCTAGTTGTATATACTATATAATAATAATGTTTTATATTGTTTGAAGTCATTATCTTGAGGTATAATACTCATCTGAAGTTGTGGTAAAGCAGTTCCAACCTTGTAACTCTGATGTGTGTTTGAAATTTTCACCTGTACCGGGTTATAATTTTGAACCCTCAGTTGGGTACGTGTGAAAGTCAAAGTAGAATTCCATAACAAAAACAAGCTTGTTGAGAATGTATATATACATATAGCTTCCAACAGTGAAGGGGAAGAAAGAAAATTAAGGAGCTGAAAACATGCTTTATAAGAGTCTATTTTGAATAGGATAATATGACAATAAACAAATTCCTGAGTCAACAGGGAACATTGCAACAGGACTACAGGAGTAAGAGCTTTTCTTTCATCTGATTATAGATTGTAAACTACCTTTTGGAAGCGAAAACACCAAACATGATGCAATCAAGATCTTGTTTTACACTTGAATGAAAGTTTAGGAAAAGCTATAGTTTCATGTGATTGATTGCCTGTAAGATCCTAAAGAGTAACGAGATTTCAATAGCAGTTCCTGTTCTCAGGTTCTCACTCTTTATCTTCTCCAACTCGATCTATATTCCGCATCTGTCTATTGTGGTTATTATATGTGTTTTCTTCGCCTTGCTCGATTGTGTTGTGTTTATCTGTTTGCTGTGAATTTTAAGAGCACAATGACCCCCAAAACTGGTAAATTAAATCAACAAGCAAAAAAGGGATGAACAACCCATTAAATTAAAAAGGAGTACAACTTACATTCTGAAATTAAATGGACCATCTAAATAGAAAGTGATATAAAAGTAAGCCGAAAGGATTGCGATAACATTGTTATAGGCTACGGGCTATTCAACTACCAATCCTTTTTAAAAGGAAAATTTGTGCGAAGAATCCTTAGTTAGATCATTTTTGCGATTAAACATTGTACAGAAAACCCCAACCGGTAAAATCTTACGGATTTAGAATGGTACAATTTATAATAGGTTGTTATGTGTACGTGGCACATGCGTGGTGTCCAATCATAAACCCGACTTACGTGATGTTTACGTGACATTACATGTGTGATTTTTAAACACTGAACTTTTGTATGAAAATCTGGGAAAATCTGGAAGTTAGCTGCGTGTGAAAGTCAAAGTAGAATTCCATAACAAAATCGACCTTGTTGAGAATGTACATACATATAGATTCCAACATGCTTTAAAACAAAAACCTTGAAGGTAGTGAATTTTTTGATTAAATTTTTTTTATTTTCTTCTCATCTCTAACCGATAATCACATTCATCATCTTCCTTCTTTTCTACCTTTGGCAACTTCGATGATTCCAACCCCTGTGAGTTTGTGTTCAGTGTTGTATTTTTTATTTGATTTGGGGTTCTTTATGTTTGTTTACGAGCTTAATTTTTTTTGAAAATCCTATGTTTCTCACAAACCTCCAAATTTTACGTTTTGTATGTGTAGAATGTGTCTGATGTTATCGATCAGTTTATCTTGATGCAAAGGCTTCAGATTTTAATTTTGGTTGTTGATCTTCAAAAGTGTCCTTCGTTTTTGATCAAATCGGTTTTTCGATCAAATGTGGTCTTTTTTGTTTATGATATAGATCTGTTTTAAGGTGTTCATTTTCTGTACGTATGTTCGATTGATTTTTGCCTCTTAATCATGAATTCAACTTCGTTTGTATAGATAGAATTGATTTCGTTTTGTGTTTACAAGTATTTTTAGGTTCCATTTTGTGTTCGATTTAGTTTATTTAGGTTTTATTTTATAACATGAATATGATCAGCTAGAGCAAAATGGGTTTCTTGGAGTGTGGATGTTTCACTGGAGAAAAGATTCTTTGTTTAATAACAAAATGTAATAAAAATTCAAGTTATCAAAATGCAATCAGTGAAAAGATCCAAACTAAATTACTTTTTGTTGGTTGTTGGTTTCTTGTGCAATGACAAATTGTTTGGATTTTTAATTGAAAAGAACAAATAAGTTTGAGGTTTTTTATGCAAAAATCTCTTTGACGTGTCATCAAGCTACAACCAGTTTTTTTGTGAAAAAAAAAAACCAAAATTTGATGAGTTTTAGTCGGTTGAAAATTTTTGTGCAATGAAAATGGTTGAGTTTTAATCGCAAAATTGATTCAACTTATGAGTTTTTTTACACAAATTTTCACCTTTAAAAATGATTGAAAAATGATGTAAAAATGATCGGGAAGAAAAGTGACGATAAATGAAACATTAATTCAAGTTGATATCAATATCAGGTACATAGCTTAGACTACACTTGAGTATGGTAATCGGTAGCACTAGTTTCCAAGTAATCGAACTACTACATCGAAATATTTTAAAAATACATAATCTAAATTTGTAAAGAGGCACGGAACTTATATCAAAACTAACTTGAAATTATACATTTTTTCTGTCATATTTCATTTTGAAATCACAAAAAATAAATAAGTGTTTGGTAACCAAAATCATATTATGCTGAAAGTTTTGTGTGTTCTAGTTTATAAAAGCTTGAATCAATGATATTCTGCTATAGCATTTCTGGAAACATACCTTTGCAAGAGCTTTTAGCAGGAATTAAATATTTTGGTTTTGAAAAAAATACGTTTTTACGAAATCAACAGCGTTGGTAGTTTTTCTTTGTTTATAAAAGGTTCTAAGATTAAAAGTTATTTGAAGTAACTTTATAATTAAAGTTATAAAGAGTTTAAGTTTTTGTTTTGAGAGAAAGTAAGATTTGAAGTTGAAAACTTATTGTAAACCTTTAATCAAATATATAAAAACCATGTAATTAAGTTGGTAAAGAAACATAATTGTTCATACCAAAGAAGTATGGATTTGTTAAACTTTTAATAGTTGCTAAATCGTAATGTAAAAAATAATAATTAAAAACAAAAAACTTCGTATATATATTTTAAAAAATTAAGAAAGTAAAATTATCTTATATAGTTACGTACCTCATTTGGTGCCTCAAACTACAAATCACATTAACAGTGACTGTTTAAAATAAAAACACTTGAATCGGCCAACAAAGTTATTAATTAATGGTCAACATGGTTTTCAAAAACCAGATCAGACTGGGACCAGTCTCAAAAACCGGCCGGCAATCTTCCAAATCTTTGTTGTGCACTACTGAAAAAAGATTGAAAAAAGCCATGAATAAATATTAAAAAGAGCTGAAAATCCGGTTTTTTTACCATCCAGTTTCCAATTCACCAGTTCACATAAAATCGATCGCTTCTTGCTGGTTAAGATTCAGACAAAAAACCATGGTAAAAACCGGGATCCTAACCGATCTCTGATCTGGTCCGGTTTTGAAAACCATTTTGATCAAACTAGCTAAATTGTTTCAATTTATTTTGTGTTGGTTAAACCACGTGTATCCGTAAATCGTAATGTGGCTGATGATTGTAAGAAGCTCCAATGCTATTAGTTCATTATATATTAAATCATACTTGAGGTTAAAATTTTGTGTCATTCAACATGCCTAAGTATAAACAATTACAATCAATCTTAATTTCATTTAAGATTCAAGTCAATGTTGTCCTTTCTTAAAAATGCATTCTCACAAAACTTACCATAATTTTATTATGGTAAGAACCCAGCAATAGAGTAAGGTACTCATGCAAGTAAAAAAGAAAGTTTGAATTTTGTATAAGGAAAAAATAAGTTATTGTTTGGGTAGGGGTCTGATGTTTGATGGACAAGTAACCATATCTATAGCTTACATTTAATGTTTTAACAATAGTCGTCAAGTTATCTACTTGGGTCCAATGTCCATCTTCAAATGGACCACATAATTGAAATGACATTTTTTTATGCACCATACTCTAATTTCTCATACACCATATCCTATCATTTTTGACCTATAATTTGACTAAATTGTTCTTTATGATTTGGTGTATGGTTTTCCTTTTTCATTAAAAGCAGTGTAGGTTAATTGTTGTAGAGTATGGTGCATGAAGTAACACCCAACTTTTAAAATATTTTATAATAACATCAAACCAAATATCATAACAAAGAACTTAGATATATGATAATGTAAGAGAAGGGAACATGTTGGTTGGTAGTTAAAATTATTGATTTTAACTTTTAAACTTATAGTTGTGTTATGCTGACAATCTTTTTTATAAACACAAGTTTAAAAACAAGAAGTTATTTTAAGTAATTTTAAACTAGTTTATGACACATTAATTTATATATAAATGCCTCTTAATTAATTGTGTTTTAGTTTGAATCCATATTTTTCAATCTCAATTATTTTATCAAACATAAGTTTCAATGAAGTATGCTAAACATGTCCCAGCTCCCAAGTAATATAATCTTATGATAATTAGTAAAAGCCAAATTGCCAAAAAGCCTTTTTCATTAAAGTTAAAGTAAATTGGCTTGACTCTTGAGTTGAAATGGAGTTTTGGAATTGCCTCATAATTATTGGAATTATATTGCACCTTAGAGCCCCACAAAAAAAATTTTTAATTCATTGTATAACATGTAGTAATTTATATGTAAGCATCGAATTTATATTTAGGACTTGTTAAAAGTAAATTTACTAATAGATAACTTTAATTGAATAAGAGAAACCCATGCTATATGCATATATAGTTGTTATACACATAAGTGGTTTTTAAACCATGCATGATTAGTTTTATGGAGCAACTTACGGGAATTGCTTTCTGTCAAAAGAGTGGAGGTCCTAAGTCCGTTTACAAGGAGAAACCAAAAATATTTGTTATTTAAAAACTCAGTCTCCCCCCTAGAATTTTAAATCTCAGTTACCTTGTATTTCGTCATATTAACAAACTAGTTTATTACCCGCGTATTACGCTGATATTTTTTAAATAAATATAATAAACTAAAATGTAAAATATAAATATTATTTTTTAAACAAATATATATAATAATGATATTATTATTTATTATGATTTATTAATTTTGTATAATTCTACAGTTCTACACACACATGAATAGTAATTATTTTTTAAAAAACTTTTATTATATTATATTATAAATAATAAGTTATTAAAGTATTAGATTTTGTTGGATTTGATTTGCTTTGAATTTAAAAGTAGATTATATTAGATATGGATAGATATAGGTTAAATTTATTTAATATTTATTAAAATTATAAATGTCACGTGTCGATTCATGGCGATGACACGTGGCTTCATGAGAGTTGAGTACAGTTATTCTTTTAATAGTATAGATAGATAGATTTTTTCTATAAAATAACGTAGATTCTTTGACAAATGCAAACGTTGCACAATGCAAATTCTTTGACAAAATGCAAATCTCAGATAAAAAAATCTGCGAACCAAACGCCCCTTAAAGAAATGTGCTAAAAACGTGATGGGATATAGAATTATAGACAGGTTAGGTATAAGTTTCTCGAGTGTCTCAATTTGGGATGGTTTAGACTCAAAATTTTGGCATGATAAGTGGATGGGTTGTTTTAGGCTTAGTGATAATTTCCCCATATTGTATTATATAGATGTGATAGGAATAAAGAAATTTGGGTGAATGTAGAAGTGATGGATATGATGTGGATGGTGGCTAGTTTTCTTAGACTAGGTGAGGTAGAGTTTAGGAAAAGTTGATGTGTTGAACATTCATCTTTGAGGGGTGCGTTTGATTTCCATTCATGGTCTGAAGTCTAAATTTAAAATGTTAACCTAATTTGTATTGTTTGTTTAAATTCAGACTTAAGAAGTTACAACCTCTGAATTTCCCTCAATTTTAAGAGAAAGAGACTAGTCTGAATTAAAATTCAGAGTCTCTTAATTTCAGATTTGAAGGCATCCTCTTATTTCAGACATGGTTTTCAGACTTCAGACATTTAACATCTTTAAAAACAAATACCATCTTAGTCTATTTACACCCCATAATGGGTAGAAAAAATATTTGGTTGACCATGAAAAATGAAATGGTAAAATCTGTCATTAATTTATTGACTAATTAATTATAAAAAACTGATTTCTAATAATATAGTAATAATGATGGAATATAAATAGTTTGAGTCATGATGGAGAATTTATTGTCAAAGTTCTAAGAATCCTAACCAAATACGAAAAATTCTTCTTCTTCTAACAGTGCAGGTACAAATTGAAACAAAGGTGTACCCCAAAAAAGTTTGTGCATCTATATGGGGGCTTTTGAAAGGAACGGTTTCATGTTCGTGATAAGCTTGGGACTTAGGTATTGATCTTCATTCTGTTTTATGCCAGTGAAATTTGGCGATTGAATCCTTGGAGCATTGCTTCTATTCGTGTTCAAAGGTGAGTGGTCTATGCAGTGTTGTAGAAGTACCTAGGCAGTAGTCAGTCAGCCGACATGGGACTAGCGATTAATTAGGTAGGCGGGGATTAATCGGGGAGTAATGGGATCGAAATTTTTAGTATGTAAATTTCATAATTATATATTTAACTTATTCATGAATCATGAATACTAAGATATAAATATAGGTAAGTTAAAAAGGATCAAGTAATAATTAATACTATTATATAAGTAAATCTCAAGGTTAATTGCTTCAATAATAACGTAATAATCCAAAACGTTACAGCACTTTTTCAAACGTAAATCTAAACACCCTCTAATTGTGTTTTGGTTATTTGGTATTATAATAAAAAATCAAGAAAAATACAAGTCACATAAATCATGGTTAAATTGATAATAACGGTATTTTAAAGGTATTTTCATGTGTATAACCCTTGAGAAGGGTATTTTTATGATTAACCCATTTATAAAACATTTGATACACAAATGAAGATGGACAACTAAAGACCGAAAATAAAATACAATCTGATTTAAATTTTTATCATAGACACCGATTGTGATAGCACTGTACAATATTCTAAGGATCGATATATATATATATATACACACACACACAGTCACACACGAATGAAATGATAAAAAGGAATTTGCACAACATCATACTGTCTGGTTATTCGTATGCTAATGAACCCATGCGACCCATCTGTGTGTTTGAAATTTGTTCGTGTAAAAAACAATTTCAACTTTTTTGCTTCATCAGTAGATGATGCAAGTGTACTACTATTCATTCTAATACCCCTTTTTTTAATATATATATATATATATATATATATATATATATATATATATATATATATATATATATATATATATATATATATATATATATATATATATATATATATATATATATATGTTGCTCTTAAAAAGAAAAGGCAAAAAGGCCTTTATTTATCATGTACTCCATCCATGCTCCCAGTTAGCTACTACAGAATATTAATCAAGGCCCCCTCTCCTTTTAAGAAATAGCAATACCAGTCCCCACACTCTCCTACTCACTCCACTCTACTTACTGTCTATGCTTATACATATATATATATATATATATATATATATATATATATATATATATATATATATATATATATATATATATATATATATATATATATATATATATATATATATATATATATATATATATATATAGATTTGGGTTCAAATGAGTACCACTAGTTTTGCGGAGTACCGGAGGTACCTCGCTTAAAATAATTTTTTTTGAAATTTTTTTTCATAATCATGTTTAAATTAATAATACAAGACTACTTGCAAAAAATCACACCTAAATACACACTAGAACTATGTGAAACGTGTGTGTTCACATGAAGTGTGCTGTTGTGAACGTGTGTTCACAACTAAGCATATTCACATGAATTTTTTCACGTTCACATGACTTTTAAGATGATAGAAATTGTAAATGTATATAATTTTTTACGTATAGTCTTATATTATTTGTATCTAAATGAATATGAAAAAAATTAAAAAAAAAAAACTTTTTTTCGGAGCAAGTTCACATCTGAAACCCGTGTGTTCACAGGTACTCACGGTACTCTGCATTTTTTAGGTACTCACACGAACCATATTCTATATATATATATATATATATATATATATATATATATATATATATATATATATATATATATATATATATATATATATATATATCCCAACATAATCAATCACACAAAAAAAAATATATACCAACAATATGACTATAATTTGCAATCACATCGTTTTCACTCTCTTCCTTTTTGGGTTTGTGGTGAATGCAAAACCAGCTACATTCTTGCAAGATTTCCATATAACATGGTCCGAATCCCACATCAAGCAACTCGATGGCGGAAGAGCCATCCAGCTTCTTCTTGACCAAAACTCTGGTATGCAACCCTTCATTTGCAAGGTTATCAAATTTGTCAACTTAAATATTATACGTTACAGGTTGTGGGTTTGCTTCAAAAAGTAAATACTTATTTGGACGTGTGAGTATGAAGATAAAGCTCATTCCAGGAGACTCTGCTGGCACCGTCACTGCCTTCTATGTAAGATAATTGATATGCATATAGAAAAAAAATAATTACCTATATGAACATTCTTGGCTCGCTCACCGGAAACAAAAACACATGGTTTTCATGGCAGATGAACTCGGATACTGATAAAATCCGTGATGAGCTAGATTTTGAGTTCCTAGGGAACCGAACAGGGCAGCCTTACACGGTTCAAACTAATGTTTACGCTCATGGGAAGGGTGATAGAGAGCAAAGGATCAACCTTTGGTTTGACCCTGCTGCTGAGTACCATACTTATTCCATTCTATGGAACCATCAGCATGTGGTGTAAGTTACATAGTAGTACAACAATGACTGGAATTTGATTATTGTAGGCAACTACAGTTATGCTTTATTGTACATGCATAGGTTTTACGTGGATGAAGTACCAATCAGGGTGTACAAGAATAACGAAGCCAAAGGAATCCCGTTCCCGAAAATGCAGCCAATGGGAGTGTACTCAACATTATGGGAAGCAGATGACTGGGCAACAAGGGGTGGGCTTGAAAAAATAGATTGGAGCAAAGCACCCTTCTATGCATACTACAAGGACTTTGACATTGAAGGCTGCAGCATCCCAGGTCCCAGTACTTGTACCTCAAACCCAACCAATTGGTGGGAGGGTGCCACCTATCAACACCTGGACTCCGTTGCTGTGCGCCTTTACCGGTGGGTCCGCATGAACCACATGGTTTATGATTACTGCACAGACAAACACCGATACCCAGTTTCCCCACCGGAATGTATGGCCGGCATCTAGATCTAGCAAATGGAATGGAATAGTTCATGGAGAGGTGTAAGAAAAGTGGATTGATTGTTCATGCTTTTTTAGAAACTGTTGTAGACTGTGATTGCGGCACTTTGAAGGACACAAATAAAGTCTGGGCCATAATTGTGAAAGGATATGTGATATGCGTACTGTATACTTCTTTTATGTGAATAAAAGCTTTTACTTTTCCCCATTCCCATAACTTTAACCATTTTTTTGGTTCTCAACTAAAAAAATCTTGAAAAAAAGTTTCAAGGTAAATACAACTTTTACAACGATTATAATAGTTGTTCAAATTCTATCTAGTTGGTATAGATTCATTTAAAGTAAATCCTGCTAGTCGTGGAGAGGAAGAGAAGTTTCATCGGCATTACCTGTTGGCCTGTTTAGTGAGATACCTCAAGTTACATGCAAACATAGAGTCTCATACATTTATCAGCTAATAATTAAATTGGAGCAAAGTAGATTGAACTAAATAGGGTGCTTACCTCAATAGCTTTAATAGGAATTTAGCATAAAATGACCTATTTCGTTGTGCCAATTTTAACAGCAACTGGGTCCGAGCAGTATGGACAATTCCCAAACAGAACATCAAATGACCTGCATTATAACCATGCGTGTAACTAAGTTAAGTTGTTGATCCTGTTTCATTTTAATTGAGTGGGGCACCAATGAGAATTGACAAACTTAGATGTTATATACGAGTAGTGATTACATACTGCCTTGTTGTTGTAATGGAACGCAACCAATCCCCAAGGCAAACACTATGAAAAGCCTTGCTGCAGGTGCTATTTTCACACAGATAATCTGTTTTGCCTCCACTCTTATCTCCAAGTTCGTCGTCTATATTATTAAAACCAAAAGTCAGAAAACAGATGTTTTATGAAAGCATCAAGAATTGAAGACCACTGGAATACCTGTTGGGAGATATTGTGAATAACAAATTCCACATTCAAATTGTTGGTCATTTTTCTCAATGCCTGGAGGTCTTGGAAGTTGAACCTCCAACAAATTTGCTAGATTTTCGGCAAAAGGTTTGTCTTTCATCCTAAAATAACATATAGAACAGATATAAAAGAATCACAATGTGAAAGTCGTGCAAACACAATGGTGTACCAGAACTCACAATGCAAATATGAAAAACAAATGATATATAGGGTTCGAAGGTATTTTGTGATTGTTCAAGTATATACTTCATGTCCTTGTTTTAGGCAGAGCAAGCGAGCGGATTATAATTAAATAATTCTGGGTCCAAAATTTGTGGCCAGATATTTTTCTCACATTTCTCATCAACATTTAACTTCCTAAACGATCAAAATTTCATTTATATATATATATATATATATATATATATATATATATATATATATATATATATATATATATATATATATATATATATATATATATATATATATATGATCAGTCAAAAATTGGAAGTTCAAATATATATATATATATATATATATATATATATATATATATATATATGATCAGTCAAAAATTGGAAGTTCAAACAGCTTCAAAAGTGATCGAAAAATAACTTTCTATTAACATAATCAATGATGCCACAAAAAGACATCATGTTGAAACATGGCACCGCCAAGGCGCCAATTCAAAAGGGGTGTGATAAAACGACACTAGAAAAACAACATTTAAGTCTTAAAGAGGTACAAACAAATCAAGCTATAGGTTCTATTAATCCAATGAAGCGCAACATGTCAGCTTTATTCAAAAGTTAAATAACCTCCTTTCACCAAATAGATCACTGATGACACTCATACCAGATCATTTAATAGCAGCATGTGTGGTCCCACCAACCAAATGCTTAGCTATGACTAAAAACTCTTCAAAATCTTATACAGCATCCAACAGAGAGCTCTCTGTGCTTCTAGCTAGATTCCTCAAAGGCAAACGATATTTCACAGCGAGTCCAAAACAATGTTGTGTGTGTGTGTGTGTGAGAGAGAGAGAGCAGAAATTCAGAACTTTCTAAGATAGCTGCTTCTAATCATTTGTGATGCATACTCGCCCTGTTTCATGACAGGATAATGCTTTTATCTGCTATAAAAAAAAAAAATTTAATCCCTGGATTATAAATCAGACTCCGTGCAGATCTTTGATGCTGACGTTTTCTTCTAGTTTAGCCTACATTTTTCTATATCAATTGAGTCTGAACCAGGCCAGTCACTATGATATCAAGTACAACAGTAAAATGCCCATGCCAGCCTGGTGAACATGGAACAATCACCATGACTCCAAGGATAACCTTCAAAAACGATGTCTCAATAAGCTTAAAGTTCCACTTCTGCTAGCCTGTTTTAAGCCATACAAGGATTTCTCTAAGCGAAAAACCATGATAGAACTCCTTTTTATTCAACTCTCCATAGTAGTGATGGAGCATGGTGTTTACTTGTAACTACTTCTCCAAACATAGGCACAACTGATGTTTCACAATTCCATAGGATGGAAAACATACGTGAATCCTTCCCTAAAAATGTACATTATTTCCCAAGTGATAGTGTAACTGCTTGGAGTAGCATGTGCCATCTCTATATGATATATAAGGTTGTACCATTAATTGCAACATTCACTAATACTAACATACAACATGCATCCTTATACATAAGAGCCACTTGGTTAAACAAGATGGACCAAAAGCAACACCCTCAACAGTAATTGCTCAAGTGATTCTTAAAAAAATTAGGCTTAGGCAACTAACATTTGTCATTTCTATCTCACTTCAATATGGATAAGTTTAATCATTGGGAAGTGAAAGCCAATGTTTGAACAAAGATCCACACTAAAGTAAAAGATTAGTTCACACCATTCAATCACATTTTGGGTTTGAAGTCCAGCACACAAATATGTATAACGATAAATCTTGTAAAACATATGAAAGTTAGGAACACATCTATTATACACTGTCAGGAATTGTTAATCAAAAATATTTCAGTTCACAAATTTCGGAAGAATTTATGGTTGAGATTAAATATCCACAAAAGAATGTCGAGATTATACCATTTCTTGCTATTCCTCTGCCATTTATCCCTTAGCAAGCTTACTTTTTCATCCAAGCCCATAAAACGACACCTGCAACAACATGGAGCATGTTATTGTCAACAGAGGTTACCAGTAGTAACTGTGGTAAGCACCCAATCCTACTCTGGTAATGATCTTGGCTCAGTTGCATGTATGTATAATAAGATAGAGCAATCATCCCCTGAAACAGATAAAAAAAAACAAAGAGAAAAATTATTTCTCACACTAAGAAAGCACCCCAGGTGGAATAACATAGCAATTCTAGTTCTGTGCTGATTACTTTAGCTAAAAGCTTGGATAGACACAAGAACTCCTTCTAGCAACTCAAATATGATTATGGATATTCAGACTTCAGAGCCAACACCCTTTGCCCGCAAATCTCATCTCCAAACAATAGTTCTTGAAGAATGTAGAGTAATAACAACTAAAAATGCTTTTAAGAAATGAAAAATTTGCTGATTGGTTTAGCTTTTAGCTTGGATAGACTACAAGAATTCCCGCTAGCATCTCACATGTGATTCTGGATATTCAGATCCTACACCCTTTGCCCGCAAATCTCATCAATTATTTGAAGTACTCCAAATAATGGTTATTAAAGAATGTAGAGTGTAACAAACTAACAATTCTTTTAAAAACATGAAAACTCTACTTAAGACCTTTTTTTCTTGTTTTTTATAGATTCTTTCTAGCTTCATTTATTCAGAGAAATCTGAAATACTACGTTCAATAAATGTCGCTTAGCCATCATTTCCGTGACTCGAATTGCCTATATAAGCCCTACAATGATGATTTTCTTAGTCCTATGAAACAATCTTAAGTAAATAAAGCTCATGATTTTCTCTACCTATAAATACAGGTCCAAGGTAAGGCAGGGCTAGGGTATGTAACAACATGGACTATGTAACATATGTCGTCTAAAACATGTTACCTATAGTTATATGACGAAATGGTGTGGCACGATGCAGCTGTGCCGAATCAGAAACCCACAGAGATTGGTCAATATCTTCCACTGTGGACCAAAATAGTTGAAGCTTCTCCAGATGCTGAATACATCAACCAGGAGATCACACATTCGCGAGAGATAAATAACATAACAGAAGTATATGAAAAGGACTATGTGTTGTATGATGTACCTTTCTAAATTGCTTCACAATGTCCTTAAGTCTTGAATTTATTGACCATTCCAAGTTGAATATGTAAGGTACATCCTGATAAATAAATTAAAATTTAACTCCTGGAACAGAGATTATATTGGATTACAGAAGAGGTTAAAGATAACTAACAGCTGAAACTGATGGTGGGCAGTTTGGATAAGCTTTATCCAACAAAATCTCTAACACGTGAACTCTTTCCTTCTGGTCACTGGCAGTCAAAAAAACAAAACCCTTGAGTATAAAGAAGGTAGAAACACTATGGAGGCCTGGACTCATGTCATGCCAGAAACCGAAAAGAATCACTACTTCATGTCAAGATAAGTTGGTGGCACAGAATTGCTATGCAAGGAAGTATCAGAAAAATAGAGAAGCCAAACGAAACAGAGTGACTGAATCATTTGGATTGGACTAAACTATTGTTGTCGCTATGAGGTATGAAGGACAAAAAATCTTACACAACACGAAAGATGACAAATGATAGATCTTCTGCCAACCTCACCAAATGTTCCCATCCAATCTCTTCAATCTAGGATAAGAACCGATAAAATTCAATGAACGTATTTCCTTTTTCATATGATGTTAAACATTTGTAATTGGATAAAATTCAATTATCCATATTTTTTCATGATACCAACATATACTCTTTCTTTTCTTTTTTGAAAAGCTACCTACCACCAATTTATCCTACACTGCCACCTTGTCTTAAGTGAGACTTGAACACACAACCATTTGGTTGAGGAAACACCTTGGTACCAAAGGCCCTTTGGTAGCAACATATACATTTTTATTACAATATATCATTGTCATGAAGCACTGTGCTTGGTACTGCTAGCCTATAACTCAAGCGCGGTAATAAGGGTGGTTGGAGTGTGACGACGTGACGACCCACCTGCCCTTCCAACTTCCAAGTTATATTGGTTCATGTTGTTCTAGACTTCTAGCAAAGGCTTGGATCACTTGGCTCCAAGCACTAGGGACAAGGCTGGTTTCACATATCTGCGAAAACTCGTTCGTTCATGACAGTGGAAGGATAACATGTTAGGGCTCTACAGGCCCATGTAATTTTCTAGGCTGTCTCAAATGAATCGTTGTCATGAAGAACTTGGCCTTGCACAACACTAAGAAACTGGAAAGCAGTTGGGAATAGTATGAAGATGAATAACAGAAATACCAACTTACCTCAGAGTAAAGGGCACGAGAAAAAGTTGATGAGGACGCCAACTCTGGACGTTTATCCCGCTCAGTAGGTTTCTACTGGAACAAACAGTGAGTTCATTAAGTGAAACACCAGAGAAACTGACATGTAATAATGGGATGCGTACGCAAAGAAATACATAGATCATAAAGAATGAACATGAAAGCAAAAAAAATTTAAAAAATTTAATAAAAAAAAACACCGGGTCCAGGAAGAAATAACTCCTAGGAAAATCCTCATTCCGTAGTGGCGTAGTTCTAATACTTTGCATACTTCAAGATAGGAGAACATATACAAACTTCATTCTTACCAAGCCGATATTCATACTTGCATAAACAATGAGATCAAAACATCATCAGACTCTGCAAAAAAAATAATAAACTTTTATACACAATTATAAACTTTGAAGCAGGACAATTTTGAATGTTTGGATTTTGCAAGTGTTACATAAAAGTAAGTGTCAAAAGTTTATGCATTCAATGAATTACATATATAAATGCATTGAATGGATAAATTAGAAAGCAAGAGAGCATATTTTGATAGGGCTTCCATGGGCGGACACAGCTTATTGCCGTGGGTCAAACGACCCGATTTCTTGGATTAGGGCTGGTTGTGTGTCTGTGTCCTGTGTGTGTGTCGCACAAGCCACCACAATACAAAGAAGAAGGGCTGGCCTGCGCAGGAGCCACAGCCAGGAAGAAGAAGCCGCAGACCGAAGTGGCGCTTCTGTTGCCGCACACCCGTCCGCCCCTTCCCGTCCGGTCAAAGTCGCCGCACCCCCTCAAACTCGCCCTCCTAAAGTCGCCGCCTCTCGTAGTCTCGTTGACGGTGGTCGGTGCCTCTTGCCTCCCCTCGCTCCCTGCCTCCCTCTCGCTCAAAGTCTGGTATATCATATATGTATTGTTATATGTACTGTTTTTTACTATTTATATTTTATAATGTTGAATGAAATTATTATTACTTGATTTATTTTATACCCTGTTAGATTTTTAAATAAGTAATTGATTCTATAATTTATTTTATGTGACTAAATGATATATAGTTCAGATTATTATTTCAGAATTAAGAGTTAAGATTTTTAAATGTTTAATATTAAGTTACATTTGTTTAATTGTTTTATTCATTAGATGTTATCGATATGAATCGATTTTAAAAAAAAAAAAGTTACCAAGATCCGAATCTCCGTCAAGTGAAAGAGCTTATAATACTTCCCCACAAATACCACAAGTGATTTAGTTGAGTGATCTTCCATGATATCCCTCCGAAAGGAAAAATATTTCGGAATATCATCCTAATCAAAAAGATGAAATTAGACGAAAGTATTTGATTAGAGGTCCATGTCAACCACACAGTCATAAGTTTCCACAAAGAACAATTAGTGGTAATGCAAGACGTTTTCGTCCTCAATGGTTTGATCAATATGATCTAGATGAACCGACTCGAAAATTTGAGATTTAAAAAATTGAAGTTATAAGCACTTGCACAGTTACACTCTTGTATTATTAAATTTCGACCACTATAACAAAATTTTCTGGATCCGCCACTGAGGGTTTCATAACCGATTAGGGAAAAAAATAGAAGAAGTTCATATCAAACAGGTGGTTTGCATCCTATTTTAGATCACAAGAAAAGCAAAATCCTTACCACACTTTATTTATTCTTCTTGTTTTTCACGATGGACAGTGTTACCTGACTGACGTCTGCTACCGGCTTTTAAAAATTAAAAGCGGTTGTCGGAACTTCGAATGCCTCTTGCAAGGGCGGGGTTTTGAAGGGCCACGCCGACTCCAAATAGAATTTACGCTATCCCCTAAAAACCTAATATAAAAATGAAAAATGAACAAAAATAATAATAACTTTTTTAAGAGTAACATTATTTAAATTCTATCATTAATAACATTAATCTTTATACTTTTTATTGTTTATAATAACAACTTTTGTCATTTTGATCCTTAAATCTAACGAACGTTAGAAAGCAATCGTTGAGTCAAGAAATAGAATGGCAAAATCGTCATTTCTCTTCTTTTATTACGTCGTCATTCCAACCTTCATCCCCCTATTTGTCTGTTTTGTTCCTTTCATTTACGATCATCAAGAGTCGGTGCTTGAAACCCGAATCTAGTTCTAGTAGTTGAGTTGAGGATATTAAGCATCGAGCTAAAGGGGAAATCAAATGCACTAAACAATGTGGGAAAGCGGAAGATGCAACTATGAAGTCAATCTGCAGGCTCTATATGGTATGTTCAAAGTGTTCACGTTAAACAAATGACAAAGGAAAAGGACTAGCAACCTGATTATGTAATACTTGATGTTTGCTTTATACTATTACTACTACTTCGTTATGTTGAACAATCTACTTATTAGGGTGTGTTTGGTACAGAGAAAAGAAATGAGGAGAAATGGAAATGGAAATGGGGGAGAAATGAAAATGTATGGAGAATTGAAATTTTGTATCTTGTTTGGTATCAACAGAGAAATAAGGAGGAGAAATGGTGGCTCAGGTGGAGTAGAGACACAAGACAGACAATTTTCACCATTTCCCTACCAAATGGAGAGAATTGCATTTCTCCATATTTACCCTTCAAACAATTCCCAGAGAATTCAATTCCCCGCCCAAAAATTGAAAGCATTTCTCCCAAACAAGAGAAAACACAATTCTCTCCCCTCAAATCTCTCTACCAAACAGCCCCTTAGACTATTTTCATGTGTATTGAAAACATGATGTTGCAAATCATAAGTATTGCAACAATTATGATTTATGCCTACTTTTATGTTCTATTATTGTCTGCTTTATATATCAATGGTATTTATGAACCAATTTGTCATTTACATATGCTCTGTTTTGTTTGATTTTGTTAAAAACACAGAAACATTATCAATGGTATTTCCCATCACCAACTGAAGACATGCATTTTCATTAACAATAGTACTTTCTTACATTAGTAAAACAATGGTTACATTAGCAAACCACTTCTTCCCTCAAAATAACTACATTGTCAACATATTTTCATACAACTTAACTATCTTGCACTACATCTTCACCAAAAGAACCGACATTTATAGCTTTCTTAGGTCAAGAACTTAAACAAAAACCAAATGAACCACAAACAATATCTAACTAACAATCAACCATTTCTTCAACCTGTAAGCCTTGATATTGTTTTCTAGTCACATCATTTTTGTTTAGTTTTTCGATCTTAGCAAACATGGAATTACTTCAACAGATCGAGGATACATAGGGTGGTCAACCCACCAAATGAAAGCACAACTTGAACACTGCCACAACCATAGAACACATTACAACAATAGAAACAATACTGATGACATCAAAATACATTAAAAACATTTATTGTATCAAGACAACCATAGAATCGATGACATGGGTTTCTTTGAGTCAATGAAGTTCGGATTACCGCAACTCTACCATATTGACAAATCACCATTTCCTTTATTTCTTTGATCGGGTTTTGCTCCACAAGCAGGGACAAATGAAGAAGATGATGACCATATATATATTAGAGGTAAGAGAAATGACCACTTTGTCCCTCTATCTCCTAACTTAACGGTTGTTTTTTAACGTTCGTTCAGGAACCAAATGCAAGCAACGGCAGTAAACAAGTAATGGTTCGTGAATTTTTCAATATTAAACTTATTTATTTTTGTTTCTTTATCTAATATAAGTTAAGGTTAATATTTTTGTTTAATCAAACGTATGAAGAAATTATGTCAAACAATATTATTTTAATGTAATTTATAGGTTGGTGTTCAAAGTCTTTCGGGAGCCAATCAGGTCATGAAAACTAATATAACGAATAATTCTAATAAAAAATAAAATTTATTTTATATATATATATATATATATATATATATATATATATATATATATATATATATTTATATGGTTGTGTGTGTATACATACATACACAAGTATACATTGTTGGTTTTGGTAAGAACCCCTTAATTTCTTAACAACGTGGGAACAACTCTAAAATTTGTGCATTTAATATAAAAATTGATACATTTTATGCTAATATTTACATATATATATATATATATATATATATATATATATATATATATATATATATATATATATATATATATATATATATATATATATAGGGTTGGGATCATTGCAGAACTATAGAACCAATCTAAACCATTGGATTATTATATAACACTAGGGATAAGATGGTAATTATGCAATTAACATTGAATTAATAGTAGTCTACCAAGTTTGACTGTCCACTTTGACCATATTTGACTCTTTTAATATCGAAGGTACATGCAGTGCTGAATGTGTGATATAAATTGTAATTCGATATTGAATGATCTCTATAAAATATATTGAATGGAGGTCTAGGTAAAAAAAAATTTACGAAAAATAAACACATAAATTTTTTTCGAAAAAAATATATCATTACTATTCTCATTAAATCAACCAACTTTTGACTATTAATTTTGACCATTAGTTTGGTTCTGTTAATTTTGAATGTACATGCAGTGTTGCATCGACGTTGGATATACGACATCAAGTGTTCATTCGACATTGAATTATATCAGTCATGCTACATTGCATCGTGGTCTGGGTAATTTTTTTTACGAAAAATAAACACGTAAAATTTTTTCAAAAAAAATATGTCATTATTGTTCTCATTAAATCAACCAACTTTTGACTATTAATTTTGACCATTAGTTTGGTTCTGTTAATTTTGAATGTACATGCAGTGTTGTATCGACGTTGAATATACGATATCAAGTGGTCATTCGACATTGACTGATACCGGCCATGCTACATTGCATAGTGGTCTGGGTAAAAATTTTTTTTACGAAAAATAAACACGTAAACTTTTTTCAAAAAAAATATATCATGACCGGTCTCGTTTTAAAGAGTATAAAATTCTCGTTTTTATGGTATAATTTTTTTGATTTAACAATTAATCATATTAATGTTATTTTAATTTAAAGAAAAAGGATATTTATTTTACTAATGTCAATCTTTTTGCTATTTCCAATCTATTCCTTTTTTACCCCTGAAAGAATTAAATAATCACTAATGTCAATTTTTTTTCACTAATTCCAAACTTTATGGTTTTAATCAAGACCATTAGATTAATCTAATCTATGGACGATATTGGTTCTATGGACGATATTGATCCATTGTGAACAAGTTATTCGTTGTGAACGTTGTGAACAAATAAAAAAATACATATAATCATTCATATATATTAACAAGTGTTTGTAACATGATTAATATGATTCAAAAGGTTTATAGAAGTGTCTACAACAAGATTCAGAACATTCAAAAGGTTCATTGTAGTTTTTATCACAAGATGCATAGGATTCAACAAGATTCATAAGATTCGACAAATTCATAGGATTCAATAAAATCCATAGGATCCAATAAGATTAATAGGTTAATAGAAAGGTTCGGTAGTATTTTCAACAAGATTCATAATATTCAAAAACTATTTTATGGTTGTTCACAATGTTCACAACGGATAAAGTGTATATATATATATATATATATATATATATATATATATATATATATATATATATATATATATAGGGGAGGGTTCTTCTAAGAACCATAAAAAATGTGAGAACCTAAGAACCTTTTATGGCCTTTGGATTAATGATAATCAATGGTTGATATACTGGATGACAATGTTGTAATTATTTTGAACTTTGATAGTGGAGAATCTTGAAAAGGTGTGAAAAGGGTATTTTTGGAAGAAAAAAATCTGCTTTTTCTCTTTCTCTCTCTTACTTTTTTTCATTTTCATCTTTTTTTTTCATTCATTATAATTGATTTTTAAAATAAAAAAGTGTTTTTTATAAAAAAATTTATTTTTTCTATATAGAAAATTATTTAATTGCTAAAAAAATAACGTATTTTATATAGAAATATTATATGTCTATATAGAATATTTTTCTTCTATATAAAATATGTTAACGAACATATTCTATGTATAATCTACGTAGAATGTCATGCATTCTACGTAGAATGACATGCAATCTACGTAAAATGTCGTGTAGAATGTCAAATATCATATATTATACGTAGATTACCTGATAAAATATATCAAAAACATATTGAAACAAAAAAAAAAGATTTCATTTAGACATTTTATCAAACACTTAGTATGCAACTGATATAAAATATACCAAAAGACATTGAATAGTAATGTTAATCTACATAAAAAGATATAGAAATTTATAAAAAACATACAAATATATGAAATATATAAGAAACATAACATTCTACATAGATTATGTGTTATTTTTTACAAGTAGTCTTGTATTATATCTATTTAGATTATCATTTAATCTACGTAGATTATCATGTAATCTACGTAGATTATCATGTAAAACATCCAATAACTATTACAATCATTATAAATCTAATATCTTACAAATAATCTTCATTATAAAACATGAAAAATGAATCTGTCATATTCTATGTAGGGTATCGACGGACATATTATATGTACAATCTACATATTATGTCATGCATTCTACGTAGAATGACATTCAATCTACGTAGAATGACATGCAATATACGTAGAATGACATGCAATCTACGTAGAATGTCGTGTAGAATGTCAATTATCATATATTCTACGTAGATTATTACATGATAAAATATACCAAAAACACATTGAATAGTAATGTTAATCTACATAAAAAGATATAGAAATGTATAAGAAACATAAAAATATCTTAAATATATAAGAAACATAACATTTTACATAGATTATGTGTGATTTTTACAAGTAGTGTTGTATTATATTCTATGTAAATTATGATGTAATCTACGTAGATTGTCATGTAATCAACATAGATTATCATGTAAAACATCTAATAATTATTACATTCATTATAAAAATAATATATTACAAATAATTTTAATTATAAAATATGGAAAATGAATCTGTACAATGTACGTAGATTGTACATAGAATATGTTCGTCGATACTCTACATAGAATGTCACGCAATCTAAGTTGAATGACATTCAATCTACGTAGAATGACATGCAATCTACGTAGAGTATCGACAAACATATTTTATGTACAATCTACGTAGAATGTCATGCAATCTACGTAGAATGACATTCAATCTACGTAGAATGACATTCAATCTACGTAGAATGTCATTCAATCTACGTAGAATGTCATGTAGAATGTCAAGTATCATATATTCTACATGGATTATATGATAAAATATACCAAAAACACATTGAATGTTAATGTACATTTACATAAAAAGATATAGAAATGTATAAGAAAACAAAAAAATATATGAAATATATAAGAAACATAACATTCTACATAGATTATGTGTGATTTTTTACAAGTAGTCTTGTATCATATATTCTATGTAGATTATCATGTAATCTACGTAGATTATCATGTAAAACATCTAATAAGTATTACATTCATATATATCTAATATGTTACAAATAATCTTCATTATAAAACATTGAAAATGAATCTGTCATATCTATGTAGAGTATCGACGAACATATTTTATGTACAATATACGTAGAATGTCATGCAATCTATGTAGAATGACATGCAATTTACGTAGATTGACGTTCAACCTACGTAGAATGACATTCAATCTGCGTAGAATGTCATGCAATTTGCGTAGAATGTCATGCAATCTATGTAGAATGTCGTGTAAAATGTCAAATATCATATATTCTATATATATTACATGATAAAATATATCAAAAACACATTGAAACAAAAAAAAGAAGATTTCATTTAGACATTTTATCAAACACTTGGTATGCAACTGATATAAAATATACCAAAAATACATAGAATAAAATTGTTAATCTACGTAGAATAACATGCAATCTACGTAGAATGAGATTCAATCTACGTTGAATGACATGCAATCTACGTAGAATGACATGCAATCTACATAGAGTATCGACGAACATATTCTATGTACAATCTACGTAGAATGTCATGCAATCTACGTAGAATGACATTCAATCTACGTAGAATGACATACAATCTACGTAGAATGTCATGCAATCTATGTAGAATGTCAAGTATCATATATTCTACGTAGATTAAATGATAAAATATAACAAAAACACATTAAAACAAAAAAAAAATAAGATTTCATTTAGACATTTTATCGAACATTTGATATGCAACTGATATAAAATATACCAAAAACACAATGAATAGTAATGGTAATCTATAAAAAAGATATAGATTTGTATAATAAACATAAAAATATATGAAATATATAAGAAACATAACATTCTACATAGATTATGAATAGTAATGTTAATCTACATAAAAAGATATAGAATTATATAACATTCTATATAGACATATAATATTTCTATATAGAATACATTAATTTTTTAGCAATTAAATAATTTTTTATATAGAAAAAAAATTATTTTTTTATAAAAAATATTTTTTTAATATTAAAATCAATTCTAATGAAAAAAAGAGAAAATGAAAATGAAAAAAAAAAAGTAAGAGAGAGAAAGTGAAAAATAGATGCATATAATAAAAAAGGTGGAGAGAGAAAGATAATATTTTTTATTCCAAAAATACCCTTTTGATCCAAGGGCTCTAAAAGGTTTCTAGGTTCTCACCATCTTTAAGGTTCTTAAAAGAACCTCTCCCTATATATATATATATATATATATATATATATATATATATATATATATATATATATATATATATATATATATATATATATCTGTGTGTGTGTGTGTGTGTGTATAAATTTCATTTAAACTAGTTTATTACCCGCGTATTACGCGGATAT
>JAANYP010001502.1:132500-141415 GCA_020465985.1 Centrapalus pauciflorus
TCCGGTTCGATCGGTTTGACTACTAAAATCTCGGCCAAACCAGTAACTTCGGATTGAAAAATTCTCAAACCAAACCGACCAAAACTAACGACTCGGCTGGACCGGCCAAACTGCAAATAATTGGTTTGGTTCGGCCGATTTCACGGTTTGACTTAGAAATTTCAAGTTAATTTATAAATATTCTAACAAATTAGAAAGAAAACAAACAATAAATTGATATATTAAAACACAACATAAAAAGAAAAAAAAAATATGATCAATATCTTGTTGTAATTAGTAAAGATTTAAACTTAAACATGTAAATTGTTACAAAGTAAATGGATGTTGCATTTCATTGACATTTGATTTAACAATTATAAACATGTTTAAAAAATATGCATTTGTATCGTATCATATTTGTCTATTTGATTCATAATAGAAAATATTAAAATCAATTTATAAAGAATTACAAACATTTATTTTAATATTTTAACGATTAATGAAAAAACACAACAAACTTATATATATAGTCTAACTTGACCGGTTCGGCCGAACAACTGGTTTGACGTTATAAACCATGGGCCGGCCAATAAACTCGGTTTGAATACTAGTCTAACCGGTCGGCCGAAAACTACTCTTCTAGTCTGGCCAAACCGGCCGAATGACTTCGGTTTGACCGGTTTAGTCAGTTTCGTCCTAACTGTGTTGACCCCTAATTATTACGGGTGAGTCGTTTATCATGGTGGTCGTTAACTCTCAAAAAAAAAAAAGAAAAAGAAAAAGAAAAAAGACACACGTGAGGCAGAGCAAACATACATGAGTCCTTGTCGTTATCCTTAATTTCACCGCCCTAGCCCTAGCCCAGTAGCACCTACCTTGTGTATGTGTTGTGTTGTGGGCCTGTGTGGGCCTGCCTTTTTTCACCAACATGCCCTACTAATGCAAATCTTGCTCTTTTAATTTCCCCACCTACAACTACAATTCATTTGTGTCTCCTTTTTGTATCATTTTCACTTTCAGGGGATACAAATATTATTATTATTATTATTATTTTAACACAATTCTTAATATTATTATCTTTTTAAAAAAGTAAGAAAACTCGTTTATCAAATTTCAAAACTTATTTTTAATCAACTAGATCGATCCATTATTTAGTTATAAACTTATTGAAAACAATTTCAATTTGAAGAAAAAAATTACATATAATTTTGATACTGTCATAAATTAGATAAACAATCTTTCAAGCTATACGTTTGCATATTTACATAAAATATTTGGTAATCACTCACGTACGTACTTTGTCCTCTTTATATAATTATATATTGTACTAATTTAATTAAATCAAACACTATACAGGCCGGATCGAATAGTTAATTCATGTACAAGATAAGAATGAATAGAGTTGTATAATTAATGTTTAAAATTTCAAGTGTTTATTAATGGATTTATAAATTTATATGTATTAATTAAAATATTTAGTTTGAGTAAGAGTTGGACGATTATATTGAATAATTGAATTATATTATATGCATATATATTATAGAAAACTAGTTAATTAACTGATCTGATGGTGTAATTGAAAACAAGTACAAAATTGCAATTGTAAATTTATCTTGTTCATTTGAGTTGGAATTCATCAAATTAAACTAAAACGTAGATATATAGTATATACTTACTGCTCCCTTTTACAATTTGTACTTTTCAATGGAAACAAATCAACTTCTATAGATTAATAATTTGTTTATTCTTTTAGTTATTTCTGTAGATCTTGTATAATGAATCGGTAAACACATATATATATATATGTCATGTATGTAAATAACTCTAATCTTTTTAATAAAATTATTAAACGGGAAATTGAACATGTTTGGCGGTCTAATTCAATTAGAAAACGCTAACACTTGACTTGCTAAGGAGGGGTTATCATTATTGATCAATCGCGTTACAAAACAACACTATTAACATCATTGACGTTGAGGACCGATTGCTAATGACACGTTACATGGTTGTTTAGTTTAGAAGGGAGAAATTAAATGATCAAATTAAGTCAGAGCGATGTAATAATAAGCAGCTGCAGATTATTTACAACAAATATATAAATATATAATTAAAAGTACAAAACTTTATGAGGGAAAAATCTGATATCTTTAATCTTTTTACAATTCTATATTAAAAGTATTTAACCACTAATTAACAAGCTATATATATGTAATTAATAAATTAATATAAGCCCTTAACTCTAAAAAAAGGGTTTGTAGGGCTGTGCATGGGTGATTTAATTAAGCAGTATATATTCCATGTATGTATGTAATTAATTAATTAAAACTAGTAACTAATTAATAAGCTGCTGATGAACTAGTGAAGGGATTAAAAAAGTTTGGTTTAGTAAAAAGGGTACTTTTGGTGGTGGCGGAATTGGTGTCTCCGATGTGTTCACACGACGGACACATGGTGATTGTGGCCGCAGGCAGTTGCATGTAGATGGGCTGCGACGACAACTTTTGCGCTCTCAGTTCTTGAACCTCTCGTCGGAGTTGTTGGTTCTCTTCTGTTAACGTCTTGCAACATTTCTTTAAGTACTCGCAATCCACCTCCGTTTGCTTCAGTTTCGTTCTTTAATTCATTAAAAACAAATTAATTAAAGTGATTAAACCATATATGAAATGAAAATCAATTATAATTAATGGTAAGTATATGAATTAATGATGAAATTATATATATATATATATATACCTAGCCCTCCTGTTCTGGAACCAAACTTCAACTTGTCTAGGCCTTAGCTTTAAGTCCTTTGCAAGCTCTTGTTTTTGTTTCTGCTAATACTCAATCGCAATCACAATAATCCGTTTTAATTAAACTGATGGATCATTGATATAATTATTATATATTGTTTATAAATAAAAGATAATTAATTGATCGAATTTGCCATTTAGTTTTTGTATAATTAAAAGATAAACCATATTATACTTACAGGGTTTAAAGTGGTGTGAAGTTTGAAGGCTTCCTCAAGTAGTCCTGACTGAGCTTTGGTTAACCTGAGTTTCTTTCTACCATTAACGCTACCATCATCATCTTCTTGATCACCATCTTCACTGCTCGTGTTCGCTAAGCCTCTATCCGATTCTTCGCTTGGAACGTCTCTTTCCCTCTTGACACTCGCATTCGAGAATGATAACGAGCCGCCACCGCCACTCGAATCACCAGAAAGAGCCAAGGTTAGAGACGGCTGAAGAGGGTGATCAGAAGTACTGATGAGGTTAGGTTTCTTGGTGTTGTTTGCAGCAGCGGCCATGGATGATGAGGATGAATTAAGTGCGAGCTCCAGTACAAGTTCGGTGTTGGCAGAACCCATTTGAATCGATCTTTGGATTCTAAAAGATGAGATTGAAGTTTACAAGGAGACAAGTATGGTGGGTTTGAAATTTGGGAAGAATTTGAAGGAGAAAAAGAGAGAATATAACAAATAATTGTTGGTGGTTAATTTTTAATATATTTAATTTAATAATAATGAAAAAAAATTTTGAATGGTAGAAAAAAAGAATAGTGTGTGGGGAAGAAATACAATTTGACTGAATTCTCTTTCTACGACACACACGTACTGACGTACATACAATTGTTCTCTCTCCCTCGTGCATTGTATACATGTATTTAGGGGCTGTTTGGTAGAGAGATATGAATGGAGAGAATTATGATTTCTCTTATTTGGGAGAAATACTTTCAATTTTTGGGTTAGAATTGTTTGAAGGCTAAATATGGAGAAATGCAAATCTCTTCGTTTGGTAGAGAAATTGTAAGAATTAACTATCTTGTGACTCTACTCCACCTGAGCAACCATCTTTCCTCTTTATTTTTTCTGTTGATATCAAACAAGATACACAATTTCAATTCTCCACCCAATTCTTTTTCTCCCCAATTTCATTTCTCCCCCATTTCCATTTCTCCTCATTTCTTTTCTCTGTACCAAACGCGCGCACACACACACAAATTAATTACTGGAAAACTCAATTGTTACGGATAATTTTTAATAAATAGTTAGTTATATGAAATATTTATAAAACTAATGTATGTGTGTGTGTGTGTGTGTGTCTCTATATAGGGTTAGGTTCTATGGGGCATCTGTGTACATCGTGCAACTTAGGAACCTATATACACCGTTAGATTTAGAAAATGAATGGCTAAGATTACAATGGCAAAATGGTAATAAAGATGAAATTTGTGTACGCATCATGATGCACGATTTACATATTAGATGTGCATAAGGGTATTTTGGGAGAAAAATAATATATCAAGTCAACTCAAAATTAAATTTATATTGCTTGAATATTTAATTCAATAATCACGTATTAAATGCTAATAAATTAATAAAATACACTTCTAAAATTAAAAAATTTCAATTGAACAAAAATCCAACATGATGCTTCATCATCTTCATTGACTATGCATCTTCGTATTCATCTTTCCCAAGTTATGCATCATTGTGTTCATATGGGGCACCAGGTTATGCATCATCGTGTTCATCGTGATGCATATCTGGAATTTATACGTGTTAATCATCGTCTTCAACATATTCATCATCATTTTGATACACCGCTAATGTGCATCATGTTTGAATAAAAAACATTAACATTTATCTTTTGAAGCAGAAACATCATCGTGATACATTGTTGTTGTGCAACATGTTTGTTTGTGTGTGTGTGTGTGAGAGAGAGAGAGAGAGAGAGGGGGGAGGGGAGGGAAATGTGGAAGAAAATAGGGAAAATGGTTAATGATAATATTTAGTTTCCTATTTTCTAACTAATCTATTAATTAAAAGATTAAATATTTTTTTAAATAATTAGTATTCCCGTATTACCCTTATTGCATCTTTAGTAAATTAATTATGCATTTTTTATTCCCACCGGTTCCCAATGCATCGTGGTGCCCCATAGAACCTCTCTCTCTCTCTCTCTCTCTCTCTATATATATATATATATATATATATATATATATATATATATATATATATATATATATATATATATATATATATATATATATATATATATATATATATATAGGGGTGGGTTCAATGGAAAACCACTATGCACCTGAAAACTATGGAAACCTATGCATACCGTCCGATTTGATGCATTTCATTAAAAACGCGGTGACATGATCGTATATAAGGTGATGCATCATGCGGAATTTTGATGCATCACGCGAGAAATTTGATGCATCATGCGGGATTTTGATGCATCACGCCGGGAATTTGATGCATTTGTGGTGGTGCAGTGCGGTTTTCACAAGTTTTCAGGTGCATTGTAGTTTTCCATTGAACCTCCCTATATATATATATATTTAGACATTTAAATTTATCAATTCTATCTTTCAAAACATCGTGTGAATGAATTTTTTTTGTTACTGATTATTTTTCAATTACACAATTCATTAAAAAATTTATTTATTGTTAATTCTGTGGTTAAATGTATAATTAAATATAATATGGAATAAAAATGTGAAGAAAATTTATTTATTGTTAATTCAGTTGTTAAACACAATCTAGTTGATGGTACATACGTTTAATTAATTTGAAAATTAAATACATGTGGTTATGTGTGTATATAAATGATTAGTTGCATCAAATATCGGAATATATCGTACGTCTTTATTTTGCATTATAGTTTGGATCAGTGGACAAAAAAAAAATTGAAATTGATTTCTAAATGGAGGGAGACCACATGATGTGGTCTCTTTTGTACATACTTTGGTCCAATCTCATAGAGATGGTGCTCATGTTATCTTGCTAAGCTAGCTTGCTTCTTTAATTTCCTAACTTACATAATTGGAGGGGCAATGAGAATGAAAGATATGTCATATATATATACACACACACACATACACACACACACATATGTGTTCAATGGAAAACCTATATGCATGGGAAAACCTAGGAACCACTTTATAGCCATTGGATCGGGTGATACATTACGTAGAAAGTCGATGCATCATGCGGGAATTTGATGCATCACACGGGGAATTTGATGCATCACGCGGGAATTGTGATGCATTTGTGGTGGTGCATGAAGGTTTTCCGATGCATGTTGGTTTTCCATTGAATCCCCTCTATATATACATACATACATATATATGTATGTATGTAATATGGTTCGAGAGAGTACCACTTATTATGCAGCGTACCAGAAGGTATCACTTTAAAAAAATTAAATGTTTTTTCATAAACTTGTTTTAATTAACATTATAAGGATGATATGTAAATGTCACATACATTCACATCTCCTAAATCCTAAAAGATGATGTGAATTTACTATTATATAAATTTGCATATACGTGAACTTACATTTATATGCTACATGATTTCGATCACTTAGAAATTGTGAATGTGCGTGAAATTTATGGGGAAAAAAAAAAAGTATTTTTAATTTTGATACCCTTTGATGCCCTAGATAATAAGTGGTGTGTATGTGTGTACACACGTCTCTACTAATTGTGCATGTGGGGTAGGTTATGATGTCCCATGCCATGGTGTTTTTAAGGAATTTCAATTATTTTACCTGCGAAAATTATGCCAGATTCATCTATTAATTGTAGGCCATGCTTGTTTCTTGAGATTATTTATAAGTCGAATAGTGTTAACGATGACCAAGTGAATTACGTGGAAGGATATGTGAAATTTAAGTAGCGTCATTTATTTCCTTGCATAAATAGAAAAAAACCACATAACTTGAAAAAAAAAACACACACACACATAGATAAAATGAAATCTAAAAATATCTTAAAAATGTGAGAAAAAAATATTATTTATTTCTTTACATATTGATTCATCTTTTTTTGAATATATATTTTAAATCATAAATTTTTTGAAATAAATAAATCAACAAATTCATCACCCTTTTACATTGATTCTGTATATTAGTTTTTAAATTTTTAAATAATGAATCACAAATTCAAAAGTAAATGAGTCAATATACAAAATTAGTGAATCAATATACAAAATTAATAGATCATAGTATTTCTCACAATTCTCAAAATATATATAGCAACTCACAAAAACCTATGTCTATATATGCATGCAGGCGTGTGTGTGTATGTTCCATATTATTTGGGTTGTGCCCTAGATTTTGGACTTGAAGTCTTAACCCCATGCTCGTCCATCCATATTTGATTGATGCATCAACTAAATTAATATAGTTGGTATATACAACATACATGTATGTATATGATGTAATGAGATTACGAGAATCACTAAAAGTTATGAATGGTAAAAATTGGGGATCGCGTGATATGCCTAACTACCAAAGGACTTCTAGCTCCACGACATCAGATATTAAGGAGATCTCTGGTTGGGAGTTCGAGTTTCATAGTAGACAAATGTGTAGATTTAAGAGTAGGTTTAGATGAGTGTGTGAGATTTTCTAGTACGAAAAAAGTGATATGCCTAACCAATAATGACGAGTTGTAATCATCATCTTTCAGGATTTTATATATTACCATACTGTAACATTTTTGGTAAATATGCACACATTTTTCTACTAGTTGTTCATCATTTTTGAAATAATGTATTATAAGGTGTTATACTCCTATAAATAACCATATGAATTAATAAATAAATCATTCTACGAATGTGTTATATATTCACATAATTTTTATATAAGTTTTACTTATTATCAAAAATCCACTACATCAAATTATATGTATTATGTAAACAAATAAAGAAACATTATTGTTTAAATGGTACATCACATTTTCTTTTTATCCATTTCATCTTTATATCTTATTGTTGAAATCTATGTCTTGGCCATCCTTTTATCCCACCCTCACACTAACCTTTCTTTAATTTTAAAATTATAAATATATATGAACACAATTTATGATTAAAATACTTATTAACATAAATAATTAACACTACTACATTAATAAAAATAAATTTACGAAATAAAAAAAAAACTATATTAGATTAATAAGATTTGAACTTGTACATTAAAACTCCCAAATTCTTAATTAACGTTATATAAGTTTTTCTTAATGGGCTAGTACCACTTTCAAAGTAAAGAGAATATATTGGTGTGAATGGATTGAGTAAAACCCACAATATTTTTAAAGTTAAAATAATATATATATATATATATATATATATATATATATATATATATATATATATATATATATATATATATATATATATATATATATATATATATATATATATATATATATATATATATAGGGTTGGGATCATTGCAGAACCTTAATTTGGTGCAGAATCATAGAACCAATCTAAACCATTAGATTATAATATAACACTAGGGATAAGATGGTAATTATACAATTAACATTGAATTAATAGCAGCCTACCAAGTTTGACTGTCCACTTTGACTTTTTTTTTTACTATTTTAATATATAATGGACATGCAGTGTTGCATCGACGTTAAATATACGATATCAAAGTGTTCATTCGACATCGAATGGTCGTATGGGTAAAAAAAATTTTACGAAAAATAAACACGTAAATTTTTTTTCAAAAAAATATATTCATGACCGTTCTCGTTAAATCCACCAACTTTGACTACTAATTTTGACTATTATTTATCTCTGTTAATAATGAACGTATATGAAGTGTTGCATCGACGTTAAATATACGGTATCAAAGTGTTCATTCGATATCGAATGATCTCATGATCTCACCATGATATATTGCATCGTGGTCTGGGTAAAATTTTTTTAACGAAAAATAAAAAAGTATATATCATAACCGTTCTCGTTAAATCCACCAACTTTGACTACTAATTGTGACTATTATTTTGGCTCTGTTAGTAATGAACGTATATGCAATGTTGCATTGACGTTAAATATACGATATCAAAGTGTTCATTCGATATCGAATGATCTCATGATCTCACCATGATATATTGCATCGTGGTCTGGATAAAATTTTTTT
>JAANYP010001504.1:0-109970 GCA_020465985.1 Centrapalus pauciflorus
TAATCAAGGAACATGCAGCAGCAGTTGTCCAGTTTCAACAATGTCTATCATACGTTCCTAGCATACAATTAAGTAATCAAGGAACATGCAGCAGCAGTTTTCCAGTTTCAGTAGTGTCTATCATACGTTCCTAGCATACAATTAAGTAATCAAGGAACAGGCAGCGACAGATGTTTCCATACAAGTCAGTAACAATCACCAATACGTACCGAAACATATGCAAGTAAGCTATGCAATCTGTCACACACAGCGGTCCTGAGCAATGCAAGCAATCAATGGACATGCAACAACAGTTGTCCAGTTTCAACAGTGTCTATCATACGTTCCTAGCATACAATTAAGTAATCAAGGAACATGCAGCAGTTGTCCAGTTTCAGTAGTGTCTATCATACGTTCCTAGCATACAATTAAGTAATCAAGGAACATGCAGCAGCAGTTGTCCAGTTTCAGTAGTGTCTATTAGATGTTCCTAACATACAATTAAGTAATCAAGGAACAGGCAGCAACAGATGTTTCCATACAAGTCAGTAACAATCACCAATAAGTACCGAAACATGTGCAAGTAAGTAATGCAATCTGTCACTCACAGCGGTCCTGAGCAATGCAAGTAATCAATGAACATGCATCAGCAGTTGCGCAGTTTCAGAAGTGTCTATCATACGTTCCTAACATACAATTAAGTAATCAAGTAACAGACAGCAACAGATATTTCCATACAAGTCAGTAACAATCACCAATATGTACCGAAACATATGCAAGTAAGTAATGCAATCTGTCACTCACAGCGGTCCTGAGCAATGCAAGTAATCAATGAACATGCACCAACATTTGTCTAGTTTCAGTAGTGTCTATCATACGTTCCTAACATACAATTAAGTAATCAACTAACAGGCAGCAACATATGTTTCCATACATGTCAGTAACAATCACCAATAAGTACCGAAACATATGCAAGTAAGTAATGCAATCTGTCACTCACATCGGTCCTGAGCAATGCAAGTAATCAAGGAACATGCAGCAGCAGTTTTCCAGTTTCAGTAGTGTCTATCATACCTTCCTAGCATACAATTAAGTAATCAAGGAACAGGCAGCGACAGATGTTTCCATACAAGTCAGTAACAATCACCAATACATACCGAAACATATGCAAGTAAGATATGCAATCTGTCACACACAGCGGTCCTGAGCAATGCAAGCAATCAATGAACATGCAACAACAGTTGTCCAGTATGAACAATGTCTATCATACGTTCCTAGCATACAATTAAGTAATCAAGGAACATGCAGCAGTTGTCCAGTTTCAGTAGTGTCTATCATACAATTAAGTAATCAAGGAATATGCAGCAGCAGTTGTCCAGTTTCAGTAGTGTCTATTACACGTTCCTAACATACAATTAAGTAATCAAGGAACAGGCAGCAACAGATGTTTCCATACAAGTCAGTAACAATCACCAATAAGTACCGAAACATGTGCAAGTAAGTAATGCAATCTGTCACTCACAGCGGTCCTGAGCAATGCAAGTAATCAATGAACATGCATCAGCAGTTGCCCAGTTTCAGCAGTGTCTATCATACGTTCCTAACATACAATTAAGTAATCAAGTAACAGGCAGCAACAGATGTTTCCAAACAAGTCAGTAACAATCACCAATAAGTACCGAAACATATGCACGTAAGTAATGCAATCTGTCACTCAGAGTGGTCCTGAGCAATGCAAGTAATCAATGAACATGCACCAACATTTGTCTAGTTTCAGTAGTGTCTATCTTACGTTCCTAACATACAATAAAGTAATCAAGTAACAGGCAGCAACAGATGTTTCCATACAAGTCAGTAACAATCACCAATAAGTACCGAAACATATGCAAGTAAGCAATGCAATCTGTCACTCACATCGGTCCTGAGCAATGCAAGTAATCAAGGAACATGCAGCAGCAGTTGTCCAGTTTCAACAATGTCTATCATACGTTCCTAGCATACAACTAAGTAATCAAGGAACATGCAGCAGAAGTTTTCCAGTTTCAGTAGTGTCTATCATACGTTCCTAGCATACAATTAAGTAATCAAGGAACAGGCAGCGACAGATAATTCCATACAAGTCAGTAACAATCACCAATACGTACCGAAACATATGCAAGTAAACTATGCAATCTGTCACACACAGCGTTCCTGAGCAATGCAAGCAATCAATGAACATGCAACAACAGTTGTCCAGTTTCAACAGTGTCTATCATACGTTCCTAGCATACAATTAAGTAATCAAGGAACATGCAGCAGTTGTCCAGTTTCAGTAGTGTCTATCATACGTTCCTAGCATACAATTAAGTAATCAAGGAACATGCAGCAGCAGTTGTCCAGTTTCAGTAGTGTCTATTACACGTTCCTAACATACAATTAAGTAATCAAGGAACAGGCAGCAACAGATGTTTCCATACAAGTCAGTAACAATCACCAATAAGTACCGAAACATGTGCAAGTAAGTAATGCAATCTGTCACTCACAGCGGTCCTGAGCAATGCAAGTAATCAATGAACATGCATCAGCAGTTGCCCAGTTTCAGAAGTGTCTATCATACGTTCCTAACATACAATTAAGTAATCAAGTAACAGGCAGCAACAGATGTTTCCATACAAGTCAGTAACAATCACCAATAAGTACCGAAACATATGCAAGTAATCAATGAACATGAACCAACATTTGTCTAGTTTCAGTAGTGTCTATCATACGTTCCTAACATACAATTAAGTAATCAACTAACAGGCAGCAACATATGTTTCCATACAAGTCAGTAACAATCACCAATAAGTACCGAAACATATGCAAGTAAGTAATGCAATCTGTCACTCACATCGGTCCTGAGCAATGCAAGTAATCAAGGAACATGCAGCAGCAGTTGTCCAGTTTCAACAATGTCTATCATACGTTCCTAGCATACAATTAAGTAATCAAGGAACATGCAGCAGCAGTTTTCCAGTTTCAGTAGTGTCTATCATACCTTCCTAGCATACAATTAAGTAATCAAGGAACAGGCAGCGACAGATGTTTCCATACAAGTCAGTAACAATCACCAATACATACCGAAACATATGCAAGTAAGCTATGCAATCTGTCACACACAGCGGTCCTGAGCAATGCAAGCAATCAATGAACATGCAACAACAGTTGTCCAGTATCAACAATGTCTATCATACGTTCCTAGCATACAATTAAGTAATCAAGGAACATGCAGCAGTTGTCCAGTTTCAGTAGTGTCTATCATACGTTCCTAGCATACAATTAAGTAATCAAGGAACATGCAGCAGCAGTTGTCCAGTTTCAGTAGTGTCTATTACACGTTCCTAACATACAATTAAGTAATCAAGGAACAGGCAGCAACAGATGTTTCCATACAAGTCAGTAACAATCACCAATAAGTACCGAAACATGTGCAAGTAAGTAATGCAATCTGTCACTCACAGCGGTCCTGAGCAATGCACGTAATCAATGAACATGCATCAGCAGTTGCCCAGTTTCAGCAATGTCTATCATACGTTCCTAACATACAATTAAGTAATCAAGTAACAGGCAGCAACAGATGTTTCCATACAAGTCAGTAACAATCACCAATAAGTACCGAAACATATGCAAGTAAGTAATGCAATCTGTCACTCACAGCGGTCCTGAGCAATGCAAGTAATCAATGAACATGCACCAACATTTGTCTAGTTTCAGTAGTGTCTATCATACGTTCCTAACATACAATTAAGTAATCAAGTAACAGGCAGCGACAGATGTTTGCATATAAGTCAGTAACAATCACCAATAAGTACCGAAACATATGCAAGTAAGTAATGCAATCTGTCACTCACATCGGTCCAGAGCAATGCAAGTAATCAAGGAACATGCAGCAGCAGTTGTCCAGTTTCAACAATGTCTATCATACGTTCTTAGCATACAATTAAGTAATAAAGGAACATGCAGCAGCAGTTCTCCAGTTTCAGTAGTGTCTATCATACGTTCCTAGCATACAATTAAGTAATCAAGAAACAGGCAGCGACAGATGTTTCCATACAAGTCAGTAACATTCACCAATACGTACCGAAACATATGCAAGTAAGCTATGCAATCTGTCACTCACAGCGGTCCTGAGCAATGCAAGTAATAAATGAACATGCAACAACAGTTGTCGAGTTTCAACAATGTCTATCATACGTTCCTAGCATACAATTAAGTAATCAAGGAACATGCAGCAGTTGTCCAGTTTCAGTAGTGTCTATCATACGTTCCTAGCATACAATTAAGTAATCAAGGAACATGCAGCAGCAGTTGTCCAGTTTCAGTAGTGTCTATTATACGTTCCTAACATACAATTAAGTAATCAAGGAAAAGGCAGCAACAGATGTTTCCATACAAGTCAGTAACAATCACCAATAAGTACTGAAACATGTGCAAGTGAGTAATGCAATCTGTCACTCACAGCGGTCCTGAGCAATGCAAGTAATCAATGAACATGCATCAGCAGTTGCCCAGTTTCAGCAGTGTCTATCATACGTTCCTAACATACAATTAAGTAATCAAGTGACAGGCAGCAACAGATGTTTCCATACAAGTCAGTAACAATCACCAATAAGTACCGAAACATATGCAAGTAAGTAATGCAATCTGTCACTCACAGCAGTCCTGAGCAATGCAAGTAATCAATGAACATGCACCAACATTTGTCTAGTTTCAGTAGTGTCTATCATACGTTCCTAACATACAAATAAGTAATCAAGTAACAGGCAGCAACAGATGTTTCCATACAAGTCAGTAACAATCACCAATAAGTACCGAAACATATGCAAGTAAGTAATGCAATCTGTCACTCACATCGGTCCAAAGCAATGCAAGTAATCAAGGAACATGCAGCAGCAGTTGTCCAGTTTCAACAATGTCTATCATACGTTCCTAGCATACAATTAAGTAATCAAGGAACATGCAACAGCAGTTTTCCAGTTTCAGTAGTGTCTATCATACGTTCCTAGCATACAATTAAGTAATCAAGGAACAGGCAGCGACAGATGTTTCTATACAAGTCAGTAACAATCACCAATACATACCGAAACATATGCAAGTAAGCTATGCAATCTGTCACACACAGCGGTCCTGAGCAATGCAAGCAATCAATGAACAAGCAACGACAGTTGTCCAGTATCAAAAATGTCTATCATACGTTCCTAGCATACAATTAAGTAATTAAGGAACATGCAGCAGTTGTCCAGTTTCAGTAGTGTCTATCATACATTCCTAGCATACAATTAAGTAATCAAGGAACATGCAGCAGCAGTTGTCCAGTTTCAGTAGTGTCTATTACACGTTCCTAACATACAATTAAGTAATCAAGGAACAGGCAGCAACAGATGTTTCCATACAAGTCAGTAACAATCACCAATAAGTACCGAAACATGTGCAAGTAAGTAATGCAATCTGTCACTCACAGCGGTCCTGAGCAATGCAAGTAATCAATGAACATGCTTCAGCAGTTGCCCAGTTTCAGCAGTGTCTATCAAACGTTCCTAACATACAATTAAGTAATCAAGTAACAGGAAGCAACAGATGTTTCCATACAAGTCAGTAACAATCACCAATAAGTACCGAAACATATGCAAGTATGTAATGCAATCTGTCACTCACAGCGGTCCTGAGCAATGCAAGTAATCAATGAACATGCACCAACATTTGTCTAGTTTCAGTAGTGTCTATCATACGTTCCTAACATACAATTAAGTAATCAAGTAACAGGCAGCGACAGATGTTTGCATACAAGTCAGTAACAATCACCAATAAGTACCGAAACATATGCAAGTAAGTAATGCAATCTGTCACTCACATCGGTCCTGAGCAATGCAAGTAATCAAGGAACATGCAGCAGCAGTTGTCCAGTTTCAACAATGTCTATCATACGTTCCTAGCATACAATTAAGTAATCAAGGAACATGCAGCAGCAGTTCTCCAGTTTCAGTAGTGTCTATCATACGTTCCTAGCATACAATTAAGTAATCAAGGAACAGGCAGCGACAGATGTTTCCATACAAGTCAGTAACAATCACCAATACGTACCGAAACATATGCAAGTAAGGAATGCAATCTGTCACTCACATCGGTCCTGAGCAATGCAAGTAATCAAGGAACATGCAGCAGCAGTTGTCCAGTTTCAAGAATGTCTATCATACGTTCCTAGCATACAATTAAGTAATCAAGGAACATGCAGCAGTTGTCCAGTTTCAGTAGTGTCTATCATACGTTCCTAGCATACAATTAAGTAATCAAGGAACATGCAGCAGCAGTTGTCCAGTTTCAGTAGTGTCTATTATACGTTCCTAACATACAATTAAGTAATCAAGGAAAAGGCAGCAACAGATGTTTCCATACAAGTCAGTAACAATCACCAATAAGTACTGAAACATGTGCAAGTAAGTAATGCAATCTGTCACTCACAGCGGTCCAGAGCAATGCAAGTAATCAATGAACATGCATCAGCAGTTGCCCAGTTTCAGCAGTGTCTATCATACGTTCCTAACATACAATTAAGTAATCAAGTAACAGGCAGCAACAGATGTTTCCATACAAGTCAGTAACAATCACCAATAAGTACCGAAACATATGCAAGTAAGTAATGCAATCTGTCACTCACAGCGGTCCTGAGCAATGTAAGTAATCAATGAACATGCACCAACATTTGTCTAGTTTCAGTAGTGTCTATCATACGTTCCTAACATACAAATAAGTAATCAAGTAACAGGCAGCAACAGATGTTTCCATACAAGTCAGTAACAATCACAATTAAGTACCGAAACATATGCAAGTAAGTAATGCAATCTGTCACTCACATCGGTCCTGAGCAATGCAAGTAATCAAGGAACATGCAGCAGCAGTTGTCCAGTTTCAACAATGTCTATCATACGTTCCTAGCATACAATTAAGTAATCAAGGAACATGCAGCAGCAGTTTTCAATTTTCAGTAGTGTCTATCATACGTTCCTAGCATACAATTAAGTAATCAAGGAAAAGGCAGCGACAGATGTTTCCATACAAGTCAGTAACAATCACCAATACGTACCGAAACATATGCAAGTAAGTAATGCAATCTGTCACTCACATCGGTCCTGAGCAATGCAAGTAATCAATGAACATGCACCATGAATTTGTCTAGTTTCAGTAGTGTCTATCATACGTTCCTAACATACAATTAAGTAATCAAGGAACATGCAGCAGCAGTTCTCCAGTTTCAGTAGTGTCTATCATACGTTCCTAGCATACAATTAAGTAATCAAGGAAAAGGCAGCGACAGATGTTTCCATACAAGTCAGTAACAATCACCAATACGTACCGAAACATATGCAAGTAAGTAATGCAATCTGTCACTCACATCGGTCCTGAGCAATGCAAGTAATCAAGGAACATGCAGCAGCAGTTGTCCAGTTTCAACAATGTCTATCATACGTTCCTAACATACAATTAAGTAATCAAGGAACATGCAGCAGCAGTTCTCCAGTTTCAGTAGTGTCTATCATACGTTCCTTGCATACAATTAAGTAATCAAGGAAAAGGCAGCGACAGATGTTTCCATACAAGTCAGTAACAATCACCAATACGTACCGAAACATATGCAAGTAAGGAATGCAATCTGTCACTCACATCGGTCCTGAGCAATGCAAGTAATCAAGGAACATGCAGCAGCAGTTGTCCAGTTTCAAGAATGTCTATCATACGTTCCTAGCATACAATTAAGTAATCAAGGAACATGCAGCAGTTGTCCAGTTTCAGTAGTGTCTATCATACGTTCCTAGCATACAATTAAGTAATCAAGGAACATGCAGCAGCAGTTGTCCAGTTTCAGTAGTGTCTATTATACGTTCCTAACATACAATTAAGTAATCAAGGAAAAGGCAGCAACAGATGTTTCCATACAAGTCAGTAACAATCACCAATAAGTACTGAAACATGTGCAAGTAAGTAATGCAATCTGTCACTCACAGCGGTCCAGAGCAATGCAAGTAATCAATGAACATGCATCAGCAGTTGCCCAGTTTCAGCAGTGTCTATCAAACGTTCCTAACATACAATTAAGTAATCAAGTAACAGGCAGCAACAGATGTTTCCATACAAGTCAGTAACAATCACCAATAAGTACCGAAACATATGCAAGTAAGTAATGCAATCTGTCACTCACAGCGGTCCTGAGCAATGTAAGTAATCAATGAACATGCACCAACATTTGTCTAGTTTCAGTAGTGTCTATCATACGTTCCTAACATACAAATAAGTAATCAAGTAACAGGCAGCAACAGATGTTTCCATACAAGTCAGTAACAATCACCAATAAGTACCGAAACATATGCAAGTAAGTAATGCAATCTGTCACTCACAGCGGTCCTGAGCAATGCAAGTAATCAATGAACATGCACCAACATTTGTCTAGTTTCAGTAGTGTCTATCATACGTTCCTAACATACAATTAAGTAATCAAGTAACAAGCAGCGACAGATGTTTGCATACAAGTCAGTAACAATCACCAATAAGTACCGAAACATATGCAAGTAAGTAATGCAATCTGTCACTCACATCGGTCCTGAGCAATGCAAGTAATTAAGGAACATGCAGCAGCAGTTGTCCAGTTTCAAGAATGTCTGTCATACGTTCCTAGCATACAATTAAGTAATCAAGGAACATGCAGCAGCAGTTCTCCAGTTTCAGTAGTGTCTATCATACGTTCCTAGCATACATTTAAGTAATCAAGGAACAGGCAGCGACAGATGTTTCCATACAAGTCAGTAACAATCACCAATAAGTACTGAAACATGTGCAAGTAAGTAATGCAATCTGTCACTCACAGCGGTCCTGAGCAATGCAAGTAATCAATGAACATGCAACAACAGTTGTCCAGTTTCAACAATGTCTATCATACGTTCCTAGCATACAATTAAGTAATCAAGGAACATGCAGCAGTTGTCCAGTTTCAGTAGTGTCTATCATACGTTCCTAGCATACAATTAAGTAATCAAGGAACATGCAGCAGCAGTTGTCCAGTTTCAGTAGTATCTATTATACGTTCCTAACATACAATTAAGTAATCAAGGAAAAGGCAGCAACAGATGTTTCCATACAAGTCAGTAACAATCACCAATAAGTACTGAAACATGTGCAAGTAAGTAATGCAATCTGTCACTCACAGCGGTCCTGAGCAATGCAAGTAATCAATGAAACATGCAGCAGCAAGTTGCCAGTTTCAGCAGTGTCTATCATACGTTCCTAACATACAATTAAGTAATCAAGTAACCGGCAGCAACAGATGTTTCCATACAAGTCAGTAACAATCACCAATAAGTACCGAAACTTATGCAAGTAAGTAATGCAATCTGTCACACACAGCGGTCCTGAGCAATGCAAGTAATCAATGAACATGCACCAACATTTATTTAGTTTCAGTAGTGTCTATCATACGTTCCTAACATACAATTAAGTAATAAAGTAACAGGCAGCAACAGATGTTTCCATACAAGTCAGTAACAATCACCAATAAGTATCGAAACATATGCAAGTAAGTAATGCAATCTGTCACTCACATCGGTCCTGAGCAATGCAGGTAATCAAGGAACATGCAGCAGCAGTTGTCCAGTTTCAAAAATGTCTCTCATACGTTCCTAGCATACAATTAAGTAATCAAGGAACATGCAGCAGCAGTTTTCAATAATCAGTAGTGTCTATCATACGTTCCTAGCATACAATTAAGTAATCAAGGAAAAGGCAGCGACAGATGTTTCCATACAAGTCAGTAACAATCACCAATACGTACCGAAACATATGCAAGTAAGTAATGCAATCTGTCACTCACATCGGTCCTGAGCAATGCAAGTAATCAATGAACATGCACCATGAATTTGTCTAGTTTCAGTAGTGTCTATCATACGTTCCTAGCATACAATTAAGTAATCAAGGAACATGCAGCAGCAGTTCTCCAGTTTCAGTAGTGTCTATCATACGTTCCTTGCATACAATTAAGTAATCAAGGAAAAGGAAGCGACAGATGTTTCCATACAAGTCAGTAACAATCACCAATACGTACCGAAACATATGCAAGTAAGGAATGCAATCTGTCACTCACATCGGTCCTGAGCAATGCAAGTAATCAAGGAACATGCAGCAGCAGTTGTCCAGTTTCAAGAATGTCTATCATACGTTCCTAGCATACAATTAAGTAATCAAGGAACATGCAGCAGTTGTCCAGTTTCAGTAGTGTCTATCATACGTTCCTAGCATACAATTAAGTAATCAAGGAACATGCAGCAGCAGTTGTCCAGTTTCAGTAGTGTCTATTATACGTTCCTAACATACAATTAAGTAATCAAGGAAAAGGCAGCAACAGATGTTTCCATACAAGTCAGTAACAATCACCAATACGTACCGAAACATATGCAAGTAAGTAATGCAATCTGTCACTCACATCGGTCCTGAGCAATGCATGTAATCAAGGAACATGCAGCAGCAGTTGTCCAGTTTCAAGAATGTCTGTCATACGTTCCTAGCATACAATTAAGTAATCAAGGAACATGCAGCAACAGTTCTCCAGTTTCAGTAGTGTCTATCATACGTTCCTAGCATACAATTAAGTAATCAAGGAAAAGGCAGCGACAGATGTTTCCATACAAGTCAGTAACAATCACCAATACGTACCGAAACATATGCAAGTAAGTAATGCAATCTGTCACTCACATCGGTCCTGAGCAATGCAAGTAATCAATGAACATGCACCATGAATTTGTCTAGTTTCAGTAGTGTCTATCATACGTTCCTAACATACAATTAAGTAATCAAGGAACATGCAGCAGCAGTTTTCCAGTTTCAGTAGTGTCTATCATACGTTCCTAGCATACAAAAAAGTAATCAAGGAAAAGGCAGCGACAGATGTTTCCATACAAGTCAGTAACAATCACCAATACGTACCGAAACATATGCAAGTAAGTAATGCAATCTGTCACTCACATCGGTCCTGAGCAATGCATGTAATCAAGGAACATGCAGCCGCAGTTGTCCAGTTTCAACAATGTCTATCATACGTTCCTAGCATACAATTAAGTAATCAAGGAACATGCAGCAGCAGTTCTCTAGTTTCAGTAGTGTCTATTACACGTTCCTAACATACAATTAAGTAATCAATGAACATGCACCAACATTTGTCTAGTTTCAGTAGTGTCTATCATACGTTCCTAACATACAATTAAGTAATCAAGTAACAGGCAGCGACAGATGTTTGGATACAAGTCAGTAACAATCACCAATAAGTACCGAAACATATGCAAGTAAGTAATGCAATCTGTCACTCACATCGGTCCTGAGCAATGCAAGTAATTAAGGAACATGCAGCAGCAGTTGTCCAGTTTCAAGAATGTCTGTCATACGTTGCTAGCATACAATTAAGTAATCAAGGAACATGCAGCAGCAGTTCTCCAGTTTCAGTAGTGTCTATCATACGTTCCTAGCATACAGTTAAGTAATCAAGGAACAGGCAGCGACAGATGTTTCCATACAAGTCAGTAACATTCACCAATACGTACTGAAACATATGCAAGTAAGCTATGCAATCTGTCACTCACAGCGGTCCTGAGCAATGCAAGTAATCAATGAACATGCAACAACAGTTGTCCAGTTTCAACAATGTCTATCATACGTTCCTAGCATACAATTAAGTAATCAAGGAACATGCAGCAGTTGTCCAGTTTCAGTAGTGTCTATCATACGTTCCTAGCATACAATTAAGTAATCAAGGAACATGCAGCAGCAGTTGTCCAGTTTCAGTAGTATCTATTATACGTTCCTAACATACAATTAAGTAATCAAGGAAAAGGCAGCAACAGATGTTTCCATACAAGTCAGTAACAATCACCAATAAGTACTGAAACATGTGCAAGTAAGTAATGCAATCTGTCACTCACAACGGTCCTGAGCAATGCAAGTAATCAATGAACATGCAGCAGCAGTTGCCCAGTTTCAGCAGTGTCTATCATACGTTCCTAACATACAATTAAGTAATCAAGTAACCGGCAGCAACAGATGTTTCCATACAAGTCAGTAACAATCACCAATAAGTACCGAAACATATGCAAGTAAGTAATGCAATCTGTCACACACAGCGGTCCTGAGCAATGTAAGTAATCAATGAACATGCACCAACATTTATCTAGTTTCAGTAGTGTCTATCATACGTTCCTAACATACAATTAAGTAATAAAGTAACAGGCAGCAACAGATGTTTCCATACAAGTCAGTAACAATCACCAATAAGTACCGAAACATATGCAAGTAAGTAATGCAATCTGTCACTCACATCGGTCCTGAGCAATGCAAGTAATCAAGGAACATGCAGCAGCAGTTGTCCAGTTTCAACAATGTCTATCATACGTTCCTAGCATACAATTAAGTAATCAAGGAACATGCAGCAGCAGTTTTCAATTTTCAGTAGTGTCTATCATACGTTCCTAGCATACAATTAAGTAATCAAGGAAAAGGCAGCGACAGATGTTTCCATACAAATCAGTAACAATCACCAATACGTACCGAAACATATGCAAGTAAGTAATGCAATCTGTCACTCACATCGGTCCTGAGCAATGCAAGTAATCAATGAACATGCACCATGAATTTGTCTAGTTTCAGTAGTGTCTATCATACGTTCCTAACATACAATTATGTAATCAAGGAACATGCAGCAGCAGTTCTCCAGTTTCAGTAGTGTCTATCATACGTTCCTAGCATAAAATTAAGTAATCAACGAAAAGGCAGCGACAGATGTTTCCATACAAGTCAGTAACAATCACCAATACGTACCGAAACATATGCAAGTAAGTAATGCTATCTGTTACTCACATCGGTCCTGAGCAATGCAAGTAATCAAGGAACATGCAGCAGCAGTTGTCCAGTTTCGATAATGTCTATCATACGTTCCTAGCATACAATTAAGTAATCAAGGAACATGCAGCAGCAGTTCTCCAGTTTCAGTAGTGTCTATTACACGTTCCTAACATATAATTAAGTAATCAATAAACATGCACCAACATTTGTCTAGTTTCAGTAGTGTCTATCATACGTTCCTAACATACAATTAACTAATCAAGTAACAGGCAGCATCAGATGTTTCCATACAAGTCAGTAACAATCACCAATAAGTAACGAAACATATGCAAGTAAGTAATGCAATCTGTCACTCACATTGGTCCTGAGCAATGCAAGTAATCAAGGAACATGCAGCAGCAGTTGTCCAGTTTCAACAATGTCTATCATACGTTCCTAGCATACAATTAAGTAATCAAGGAACATGCAGCAGCAGTTCTCCAGTTTCAGTAGTGTCTATTACACGTTCCTAACATACAATTAAGTAATCAAGGAACAGGCAGCAACAGATGTGTAACAACTTGCCTAAAAATATAAGGTATGAAACTCAAAATTAAACTAAATATAAAACTCGGATAATGAAGTAATAAACTCGAATGAAGTTATATGAATCTCGAATCATATAATCAATAAACTCGAATGGTGTTGTATGAACCTCGATGAAAGAAGTAATAAACTCGAATAATGATATAATGAAACTCGATTAAGTGAAGACCTAAACTCGAATGACACTTTGATGAAACTCGAATAAAGAAAGGATTTTCTCGGATGATGCAGTATAAAACTCGAATGATGAAGATACAAATCTCGATTTCTAAGGGATGAAACTCGAATAGAACAGTATGAACCTCGGACGATGAAACAATAAACTCGAAGGATGTTGCATGAAACTCGAATCGTGTAAGTGTAAACTCGAATGTTGATGTAATAAACTCGAATAAAACTACCCAAAACTCGAATAGTTAAGCAAAAATCTCTGTAACATCCATGTTACCACAAACAGCACACGTCATAATATTTCATTTCATTCAATAATAAATATTACTAATTGTTTGATACCACAGGTCCATCTGCCTGATTACTTAATTACAACAATATATTAAAGATCAAATGGTAGTCTAAACTAGCTTCTAAATCTTCAATCAGAGTGCGGAAGACTGAACAAGCTACCCGAGACCACATCATCTTTTCAAAATAGGCGTCAACAAAAGTCCCAAAAGTCTGCTATTCATCAAATGTCCAGAATCACTTAGCCTGGGACGAACTACCTGCTATGGTCTTGCCTTTATCAGCTTTTCCTGTAAAAGAGTTGTCATGACAGAGTAAGCTAACATTGCTTAGTGAAATAACAGAGTTCCATTAGCTACCACACATATATAACATACAATCAGCTCCTGTCGGCCAGTCAAATACGTCAGAGACGGCAAAAGGTTGGGAGGCAACCCAGTCAGTATTCCCATGTGTAAGGCCGAAGCCCTACGGGAAGTGTATGGAAACAAGTCATATAGGAAAGGAATCTGCAGAATTCCCTCCTGTGAATGGAGATCTCACATTCGGTCCTGTCGGATAATGCAGTATGCAGCGGCAAATATATGAACAGTCAAGTAAGCAATAAGCATGATAAGTGTTTACATAAAATGTAAAAGTGAACATGCAATCAAGGCAATTCAAGTGTCAAGCTTCAGAAATGTCAAAATACGTTTCTATGATACAATATAGTATTAAAGAAACATGCAGCATCAATCGAAAGTTTCCATACAGTCAATGACATTCACCAATATGTATCGAAACATATGCAAGTAATCAATGAAATCTGTCACTCACAGTGGTCCGTAGTCAGATAATGCTTAACGAATTAAGCGGTTCAGTTTACTCTGTCAAATCGGCGGTTTCCTGCAGTTCAGTTTCAAGTCTGGCATATTAATGTCAAGTCTGTAACATGATCTATCCATATAACCCTAGTTATATAATTAGGTTATTGTCAATTCTGGCTTTCGAGTCTGAGGTAGTTCCTATCGTCCCAAGGTGAGTCTATTCTTATCAGATTAATACGATCCATCTAATTACAGATGTGTGGCCTTGAAACAAAGCCAATCGTATTACTTAGCAAGGTGAACAGGACATACACATTCTAAGGGTTCGTATAGAGTCTGTTAATTCATTTGTGCATAAAATAGATATGCAACTTGAACTTGTGAGTTTTATCATAATCATATTATACTTTTAATTACAATAGGTTGTTTAATCACTTAATCTGATTTAGGAATTAATCTTAGGCTTGGAACAAAATCAAACTTTGAATTAAAAGGAATAGATTCGAGAAATGCTAAATTCGAATCTATTTGAGCTAGATTCGAATGGCATAGATTAGAAATAAGGACTTAGACTCGAAACACATACATAGATTTGAACATTCACCTAGATTCGAAGCCTTCCTAGACTCGAACCCATACCAGAATCGAAGGCAGCACACTAGACTCGAAGGACAGCATCAGATTCGAAGGACATTATTAGATTCGAAGCACACACACTCAATCAAGTTTAGCTAGCTAGGTTTGAAGCAACATTCGAGTCTAAGGGGGGCAGATTCGAAATCAGTATATATTCGAATCTGTTCTACATGTTCAACGATTTTCCAGGTTTTAGCTACTAAACATGAACATAAATGAGGGAAAAATAGTTACTAACCTTCGTCCAAGCTATATCCTTCGACTATAGATGATTTCCAAGCAAAAGCAAGTCCTAAACGAGAGCAAATCAGCTTCAAATGAAGGGGATATGAGCAAACTCGAATTTGCTCAACAAAACCGAACTAAAAGTCAGAAAAATGGTCGATTTTACCTTAAATCCGAATGAAATCTAACATGCAATGATAGATTCGTGTAGAGCTCGACGATCTCTAACCGATGGAGTATAAATCACGAGAATCCGACGGTTCGTTTGGGAGAAATTCTAGAGAGAAGTCAGATTGTAGAGAAAGAGAGAGAGGATTCTAGCTTTTCCAAACTTAAGAAATGAGGGGAGATGCTCTATTTATAGAATATAGAGAGAAAATCATATTTTCTACTGAATTTCTGGAACTGACCAACTTTTATTCCCAACAATCCGATTTGCATATTTGTCTTTTAGTCATATTTTTATTCATTTTAGTCCGTTTCGTCATTTTCAGTCTTTAATTTGTCATTTAGCTGAATTTTAATTATTAAATTTATTTCAGCTAATTTTGGGCAACTTTTCATAATTAATTATAACTTAATATAATTAACTATTTAAGATTCATGTTTTCAGTTAATTACTAATATTTGGATAAAATTGCTTTATTATCCAAAGTCTGATGCTGTAATTTATATTTAATAAATTACAGGCTGTTACAATCTTCCCCCGTTAAATTGATTCCGTCCTCGGAATCGACTAAAACAGGAATAATTTCGGATACTTCTGCCTAATCTCGTCTTCTCGTTCCCAAGTTTGCGCAGATCCCTTATGGTATTTCCATTGAACTAACACCATTGGAATTTCCTTGTTGCGCAATTTCGAAACCTTATGATCGATTATACGCTCAGCCTCCTCTTCGAATCGCAATTGCTCGTCAATTTGCACGTCTTTCCATGGAATCGCAGCTTCAACATCAACTAAACACTTTCGCAGATTACTCACATGAAATACATCATGAATCCCAGTCATTTCGGCAGGCAGCTTTAATCTGTAGGCTTGCAATCCTACACGCTCGAGAATTTCAAAAGGACCCACAAATCGAGGGCTCAACTTCCCCCGTCTGCCGAACCTTACTATCCCTTTTCTTGGCGAGACCTTCAACAACACTTTATCTCCAACTTCAAACACAATTGGCTTACGTCTTCGATCATGATATTTCTTTTGTCTGTCTTGAGAGGTCTGAATTCGCTGTCGAATCAACTGTAGCTGATCATGGGCTTCTTGCAAAATAGCTGGTCCAGAGATCGGGCGTTCACCTGTTTCCCTCCAACAGGTTGGAGTTCGGCATCGACGTCCGTACAAAAGCTGATAGGGAGGCATACCAATAGTCGAGTGATAACTATTGTTATAAGCAAACTCCACAAACGGCAGGTGTGTATCCCAACTTCCACCGAGATCAATCACACAGGCTCGTAACATATCTTCTAAGGTCAAAATCGTCCTCTCACTTTGCCCGTCAGTTTCAGGATGATAAGCGGTGCTCATCTTAAGTTCAGTACCTAGTCCATTCTGAAAAGCCTTCCAAAAACGAGAAGTAAATCTGCTGTCACGGTCAGATACTATAGACAATGGCACACCATGTCTAGTCACGATGTCCTTTACGTACAATTCAGCTAACTTTTCGAGGCGTTCATCTTCACGTATGGGTATGAAATGAGCTGACTTAGTAAGTCGATCCACTATTACCCATATAGAGTCATGATTCCGCTTTGTCCTGGGCAGCTTCGTCACAAAGTCCATGGTTATGTGGTCCCACTTTCATTCCGGGATTGGCAATGGTTGTAGTTCCCCATACGGCTTCTGATGTTCCGATTTGACTTGTAAACAAGTCATGCAATTTTCTACATATCGTCCTACGTCCTTCTTCATTCCAGGCCACCAATATTCCGTCCTCAAGTCTTGATACATTTTAGTAGAACCAGGATGTATCGAAAATTTTGACATATGAGCCTCCGACAGAATTTGATCACGAATACCTCCTAATCTAGGGACCCATATTCTATTCATGAACCGTCTAAGACCACGATTATCAAGGGTCAGCTTGGTCACATAAGTAACCATAGGTTCAGATTTCAAGTTCTCATCCCGAATGGCTTCGGTTTGAGCGGCAATAATCGACTCAGGCAAGGCAGACTCCAAAACAACAGAAGTCAAAGCATAACATCGGCTATAATGGTCTTGTCCGGTTTTGCGGCTTAGGGCATCTGCTACAATGTTTGCTTTACCTGGATGGTAAAGGATCTCACAGTCATAGTCTTTAATCAATTCCATAGATCGCCTTTGTCGCATATTCAGCTCTTTTTGGTCAAATATATACTTCAGACTTTTGTGATCTGTATATAACTTGCATCTAGTCCCATACAGATAATGCCGCCAAATCTTCAATGCAAAGGTCACGGCTGCAAGTTCTAAATCATGCGTCGGATAATTCTTCTCATGCGCCTTTAGCTGCCTTGATGCGTAGGCAATTACTTTATCCCTTTGCATCAACACACAGCCTAATCCCATCTTAGAAGCATCACTATAGACTACAAATTCATTATTACCCTCAGGTAAGGCCAAAACCGGTGCTTCAATTAGCTTACGCTTCAAAGTCTCAAAGGCTCGATCTTGAGATTCATTCCATTCAAACTTAACTTCTTTCTTCGTCAGACTGGTTAAAGGCACCGCAATCTTGGAGAAATCACGGATAAATCTTCGGTAATAGCCCGCTAAACCCAAGAAACTCCGAACTTCAGATACGTTTTTCGGCGCTTCCCACTTCTGAACCGCATCAACCTGTGATGGATCTACGGCTATTCCCTCACCCGAGACAATATGTCCTAAAAATTGCACCTGGCGTAACCAGAATTCACATTTGGAGAATTTTGCATAGAGTCGCTCCTTTCGTAACAATTCTAGCAATTCTCGCAAATGCATCGCATGATCAGATTCAGACTTGGAGTAAATCAAGATGTCATCAATGAAGACTATCACTGATTTATCCAGCATTGGTCTACATACCCTATTCATGAGGTCCATAAATGCGGCCGGGGCATTTGTGAGACCGAACGGCATTACTAGGAATTCAAAATGGCCATATCGAGTACGAAATGCAGTCTTCAAAATGGCCATATCTATGGCATATGCTAAATAGGCGGAACAACCTTTGGTTAGACATTTTCGGGCTTTCATTACAGAAATGAGACCTAAATCCCGAGTCTTTCTGTCACCATAAACATAACGTTCACTTCCTTCGGGAGTTCTAATTCTAATTATCCTTTTAGCACAAAGGATTTCAGCATTGTTCATCATTAGCCAGTCCATTCCTATAATAACATCGAACTCTCTAATCCACATCGGTATCAGGTCAATGTCCGAGGAGAGGTCATCGATTACTAGCTTACAGGAACGAAAGACTCTATTCACAGTCACAAAATTCGAGCTAGCAGTTTCTATGTCTAAGGGTGCAGGTAACATTACAGGGGCAAAATCAAACTGTTTAGCAATCTTTTCAGACACATATGACAGATTAGAGCCAGAGTCAAATAGGATTAAAGCAGGCATATCATTAACAAGAAATGTACCCGTGACGACGTCAGCAGTCCCTTTTGCCTCATCGGCTGTCATCTGAAAGGATCTCAGTTGATTCCTCGGAGCAGAGGAACCCTTGACTGATTGCTGAGGTGAAGATGCAGGCGGAGGAACAAATCGGGGTCGAGTACAGTCTTTAGCATGATGCCCCAACGTGATGCAGTTACGACAAGCCTCACTGCGCTTGGGACATTCTGACCTATCGTGACCGTTCTGTCTGCAGCAGTAACACTTAACGAACGCAGGATCGCATTTTCCTTCATGAATTTGCTTGCAGCGAGGACAAGCAGGCTTTGGCGCCGAGGTCACAGCATATGACTTAGCTTTCTTGGAAGACTGCTTATCTCCCTTCTTCGAACTTTCATTCTTCCTTTCAGCTCTCTCAGATTTTTCCTTCTTACTAGATTTAGCAATAAAAGGGCACGCTCGCTCAGGATAGATTTCAAGCTCACCTATCCTAGCAATTTCAACCGCTTCGATATAACTTCTCGGTCTACCAGACTTCACAAACTTCCGAATTTCTCGAGCCAGACCATCCACAAACAAATCCCTTCTCCTTTCATCAGTGTCCACAGGATGATCAGATAACAGCGAGAGCCTGGTAAATTCCAGCTCATAGTCTGTTACAGATCTTGTACCTTGCTGAAACGATAGCAGGGTTTTCTCCATCTGGCGCTTAACATCCTGAGGGCAGTATTTCTCCTTCAGATGAATCTTGAATTGATCCCAAGTAATGGATTTCTCCATTGCATCAGACATGGGATTTGTAATAGACTTCCACCAACGGCCGGCTCCATCTTCCAACATTCCCGTTGCAAACGTAACCTTGTCTTTTTCACCACACTTGGAGAGTTTAAACGCTTTCTCCACATTCGCAACCCAATCCATGGCTTTAACCGGATCCGATGACCCCGCAAACGTACGAGCTCCACACTTCTTGAAATCAACAAACGTACACTCTCGTCCCACCTTAACGTGATGGTCGGAAGAGTCAGTCTCACTTTCATCAGATGACACATGCCTATGTTTCCTCTTTCGGTCTTTCTTGGGCTTCGCTAACATCTCTTCCTTATACTTCAGTTCTAACTCCTGCAACTTAAGTTCTCGCAACCTAAGTTCTTCTTCCCGGCGCTTAAATTCAATTTCACGCTGGTTTACTTCGTCAGTCTGCATCACTGCTTTACCCTTGGTCAGCAAGTCCTTAATCTCCTTAAATCGGTCTTCAACTGCCATATCAGTCTGCAGTCGGTTCCTATCCATCATAAGCTGCATCTGTCTACGATTATCCTCATTCAACTTATGAACGAGGTCAATCAATTGAGCCTGCTGGGGAGGCACAGGCGTAGCAGTACTGCTTGAGTCATTAGCAGTATTTTCAGGGTCAGTGCCTAAGTCCTCTACATGAACAGATTCTTTGTGTTGATCAGCTGCAGTATCAGCAGCTTTACCAACAGTCGAGGTACCAGCAACATTTGGATTCTTATCAGCCATTGGCTGAAAATATAAAGGAAATAACTATTATTTCCTAATTCAAATAAGCACGATTCGAGTCATAATTCCTACGTCAGATAATCAAATCTAAGTTCATAGATATGAAGGCAGTCAGTCAGGCTGGCACAAAGTCAAGTCAAAGTCAAGTCAGTATCAAGCAGTCAATCCCTCCCCCATCCTATCAGTCATCATTTGCCTATCTTAGGTCAAGTTGTGTGGGTAGTCCTTTACTAATTAAGTTACCCTAGGCCTCGGTGACTTGTTCGGGAATTCAGAGTCACATAGTCCATACCATACCAGTAGTTTAAGTATCGGGTGGCCAATCCGATGATTAAACTGCTGCTCTGATACCAACTTTGTAACATCCAAGTTACCACAAACAGCACACGTCATAATATTTCATTTCATTCAATAATAAATATTACTAATTGTTTGATACCACAGCTCCATCTGCCTGATTACTTAATTACAACAATATATTAAAGATCAAATGGTGGTCTAAACTAGCTTCTAAATCTTCAATCAGAGTGCGGAAGACTGAACAAGCTACCCGAGACCGCATCATCTTTTCAAAATAGGCGTCAACAAAAGTCCCAAAAGTCTGCTATTCATCAAATGTCCAGAATCACTTAGCCTGGGACGAACTACCTGCTATGGTGTAACATCCGGCACTGAACCAGGTTAGCAACAAAACCCTAATCCACATTTAATAGTCAATTATAGCCTAATCAATAGTCATTAGAACTTAATCAAATGATTAACAAGGCTTATTAGAAAATTCAACTCAATTAGAATCAAATTCATCGGTGCGATGAATCGGGAAATCAATTAATCCGATCAATTTACGACATGAAGGGTTAATTCAACTAAGTACATAATTAAATCATGATTAGTGACACTAATCATACACTAATACAATTACTTAACCTTAATTATGCAAGACTAAAACAATTAATTAAATCAATGCATCCAAAAGTATTTATGAATTTACAAGAAAAGGGAAATACAAGAATACATTTCTAAATACTTTTATACAAAAAAAAAAAAATACCTCAAAAATACATCCTATAGGCCGGCCATACACAAGGACCAAAAGTTTGTATTATTTTACTCAACATTTCACCATCAAATCCTCCTCTTTCCTTTCATCCAAGATTTTACAACTATTTTCATCATTTCACCACCTTTTTCACCTCTATAAATAGGACCCCAACTTCATCTCATTCTTCACACCTTCACAACACAAAAATCTCCTTCTTTTCTTCCTCTCAAAACCGGCCAAAGAGTGCCAAGAACACCAACACTTGCAACTTTGTGTTCTTCTAATATTTCAAGAGTTTTGGTGAAAAGTCTTGCAAGGATTTCAACTTCTACTCATTTTCATTCCTATAATACATCAAAGTAAGTAAATACTAGCTTATATCATCTTATATTTATCTTCATATAAGTCTTGCATAATATATATAATCACCTACAACAACAAGTTTCATAAAAACTCAAGTTTATAAGTTTCTAGTTGTTATTTTTAAGTTGTTTCTTTAAATGTGTGTATGAATATATGGACACATTATAAACATGTTAATATTATGAAAACATGTGATATATATGTGGTTTTATAACTATTATGGCTTTTAAACAAGTTGTCATTAAATAAACAACAAGAATCATAAGTTGTTTTAAGTTTATAAACTACGGAATTTCGGCAGAATATTTGTATCGACTTTGAAAAATCATAACTAATTCATAACTCAACGAAATGAGTTGATTCTTGTCTCAAAAGTTAGATCTATGTCTTAACTATAGATCTGCAATTTTTCAGAATTTATTTTGAAGTTTAAGACCTCCAGAAACTATTTGAGAAACCGAAAGTTTGACAACTCAAAAATGGCCAACATAGCGTTTTTAATGAGATTTTTCACCAACCTAAACAACTCGAAAAATGGCCTTCTTGATTCTAAAAATCCTTTGTATATAGTAGTTTAATGTCCTAGAAAACCAAAGTCTAAAACATTTTGGAGCTTGGTCAAAAACAGCCTCAAAGTAGGCCGAAAAATCTCCGAAAAAGCTGAAAAATTATATATATATAAACTTGACGTTCTAAGCAAATCTTATTTTAAACTTGTAATGTTGGGTGATTTAAGACATAAAAATCTATAAATATACATATTATCATATATTAGTAACATTAAGTCCTTATTATCATTTAGGACTCGGTTAACCACCTCCGGTTTCATCACCCATCAACCAACGCACATTTGCATTTTTGCGCGTAGTTTTGCCATCACTAGTTCGGTGAGTTCTCATAGCCCCTATTTTTCACTATCTATTGGGGTGGAAATACATGCACTGTTTTCATATGGACATCAAAACTGTTATTTCTTATATGTATTACATGTTCGGATTCCATCAGCCCTTATATCATGAACCGTTAATTGCATTTATTTGTAAGCGCGAGTATATTGTGGATAGATCTATTGGGAGTCATGTCCCCCATTCGTGTTAGCTCGGTTCGGCTAACAGCGAGTGCATATATATTCAACAAACGGTATTACGTATGGGAATACTGCACAGGGCAAACTCATTCTAATTAAGCTTCGGTTGCATGATGGTTTATGTAATACATACACGGAATTTATGATTTTATAAATTCAACTCATCTGATAATGTCCATACAACTGGTCTTTTCGCGTAAACCTATGAGCTCACCAACAATTTTTGTTGACGTATTTTAGCATGTATTTTCAGGTAATTAAGGCAAGTATGCCTTCAGAAGTAACCACTTTCAAGCTTCCGCACTTAAGGAGTCGCATTCTTTTTCAAACCGACGGAGATTTTTTTGCATTATTTTGATAATTTAATTATGTATTCAAATCTCTGTACCTCGCGAACTACTCATTATTATTTACGGGTTATGTAAAACATTTCTACCTTTTAAAGTTATATCGATGTATTTTTTTGAAAACGTCCATATAGTGGTCGTTCAGTATGATTATGGTCACGCTTCCGCGACGTCACGCTTCGCTGCCAACCGGGGTAACGGGGTGTGACAGATTGGTATCAGAGCCATAGTTATAGTGAACTAGGTTGCATTAGTACCCTAGACTATAACTGTACATAAGGTTTACTGATTTTAGAAATATTTTGTAACTTGTAACTAACTGAAAGACTATGCATGGGCCTTGATAGCAGAAAACATGTCCCACCAAGAGATAATCATTTTGTCCGACTCAGAAGAGGAGTATACCCCTACTAGCCCATGCAATCCGGAAGTGTTTTCTGAGGAGGACCCGACCGAGGAGGAAGACCCCTCGGAGGACGAGGACCCGATGGAGGAATCCGAGGAAGAACCCATGGAGGAAGAACCGATGGAGGAAGAGGATCCTTCACCACCGACGGCCCCTGCTCGCGTCCCGTATCACCCGGCCGAACCATCCTATAAGCCGTATAGGCCTTATCCTAACGGCCCAAAGATGTTGTACACACCCCGGAAACGGGTGATCATACCAAGAAGGGAGTCTATTCCTGTCCCGACTCCCCAGCCCACTCCCCCGACACCACACCGACGGGTAGACGCCCGATGATGGACTTGGATACCAGAGACCCTCCGCGAATGGAGGCAGATGGAGGGAGTTCCTCCAAACTTCGAGATCGGAGGACCATCCTCCGCACCTGTCTCATCGCTCACTCAAGAGCCTGCCGATCAGACCATACCACTTTTGATCGCAAGGTCTACCAGGCATGACCACCAGATCCGGTCACTTAACCTGGATATCGGGGAGATGACCGCTCGTTTAGAGCGGGAGGAGTTGCAAAACTCCAACATATATTGGGCCAACCAGCACGCCCTTGCTATACAGCAGGACGGACTGAATGAGCTCCGGCAGCAACTAGCCGAGAGCCAAGCCCGGATCGAGGAGCTGACTCAGCGCCTCAACGCAATGGAAAAGGGAGAGACCCCCGATCACTCCCACACTTAGTGCACTTCTATCTATCTTTGTAATGGTAGGAAAATATCATGTAATAGTACAGGACAAAATTTTCGGGTAATAACCCGCCCCTAATGTAAGAAAATTTCGAATGATTAATGAAAATTGCAGGTTATTTATGAAATTGTGTTTATAGTATTGTGCTTTAAGGAGAATTTACCTCTTTAAGATTCAATTTCTTACACTATGCTTTTTCTTTAAAATCTTAAGATAATGCCGCCGAAACGAACAATGAACGCTGCTGACATTGAAGAGCTAGTCGCACAAAGAGTGGCTGCCGCTATAGCCACATATGAGGCAAATAGGAATAGCTCAGCAAATGGAGACGGTGGTGCTAGCCGCACCACGGGAGGAACGGAAATCCACGCAAAAGGTTGTGGAATTAAAGGATTTTTAAGTTGCAAACCCCGGTATTTCAACGGAACTGAAGGAGCCGTTGGCTTGATACGATGGTTTGAGAAGTTAGAATCTATCTTTCGCGTCAGCGGATGTGCTGAGGGAGATAAGGTGAAGTTTGCTACTCACACCCTACAAGATAGCGCCCTCACGTGGTGGAATTCCTATGTCCAGTCTGTAAGTATCGATGAAGCCTACCAACTCACATGATCCGCGTTAAAACAAATGATGACGGACGAGTATTGTCCGAGGAACGAACTCCAGAAGATGGAATCGGAGTTCTGGAACCTGTCGATGAAGGGAACAGATGTGACGGGGTACACCAACCGATTTCACGAGCTAAGCATTCTGTGCCCTCAAATGGTGACCCCGGAGTACAAAAAGATTGAACGTTACATTTGGGGACTCGCTCCTCAAATTCAAGGTAACGTGACTGCCTCAAACCCATCCACCCTGCAGGATGCCATCAGGATGGCCAATAATCTTATGGACCAAGTAGCCCGGAGGAATGAAGCCAAGGCCGGGGAGAACAAAAGAAAGTGGGAAGACAAGACGGGGAAGAATGCGGGTTCACAATCCAAAAAGCCCGAGACCATTAAGGCTTACGCAGCTGGAACTGAGCCAAGAAGAGGTTATACCGGTACCAAGCCTTTCTGCACTAAATGCACCTTCCATCACAACCAGGGTCCCTGTCCAACCCACTGTGAGAAATGCAAACGTTTGGGGCATATGGCCAAGGACTGTAAGACAGGAGCCCCGGGAACCAGTGGCAGCAATCAAAAAGGCTGCTTTGTATGTGGAGCTACTGGGCACTTCAAGAGTGAGTGCCCGAAACTGAGGAATGGTGGAGGAGCTCAGGGGAGAGCTTTTGTGTTGGGAGCAGGTGACGCTCGTCAAGATCCCCACGTGGTATCAGGTACGTTTTTATTAAACGACATTTATGCTTACGTACTCTTTGACACTGGGGCTGATAGGAGCTTTATATCTGATAAGTTTAGTAAGCAATTGAATGCCGCTCCTTTTCCCTTAGACAACTCTTATACTATAGAACTGGCTGACGGTAAAATAATAGAGGCAAGTAGTATCATTAAGGAATGCACACTGAAGCTGGCAGATCATCCCTTTAAAATAGACTTGATGCCTATAGAACTCGGAAGTTTCGACGTAGTAGTTGGTATGGATTGGTTGTCACACAATCATGCCGAGATTTTGTGTGGTAAGAAAGTGGTACGGATACCACTCCACAAGAAGAAGTTCCTAACCGTCCAAGGAGAAAGAAAGAACCGACAGTTGAATGTCATATCCGGCCTAAGAACATTAAAGTGCCTTAGGAGAGGTTGTCATGCGGTACTGGTGCAAATTGTAAAAAAAGAGGCGGAGGAGAAGCGACTTGAGGATATTCCAGTGGTTTGTGACTATCCGAAGGTCTTCCCGGAAGATTTGCCTGGACTTCCGCCAACTAGACAAGTAGAGTTCCTAATCGATTTGGTGCCGGGAGCTGCACCGATCGCAAGAGCCCCATACAGACTCGCCCCTTCTGAGATGCAAGAGCTATCCAATCAATTACAAGAGTTGATGGATAAAGGATTCATTCGACCAAGTTCCTCACCTTGGGGAGCTCCGGTCTTGTTCGTGAAAAAGAAAGACAGATCCTTCAGAATGTGCATAGACTACCGAGAGCTAAACAAGTTAACGGTAAAGAACCGCTACCTTCTCCCCAGAATTGATGACCTGTTTGACCAATTACAAGGATCTAGCTTCTACTCTAAGATTGATTTGCGCTCCGGTTATCACCAAGTAAAAGTTCGGGAAGAAGATATCCCCAAGACGGCATTCAGAACTCGTTATGGACATTACGAATTCCAGGTGATGCCATTCGGTTTAACCAACGCACCAGCCGTATTTATGGACCTCATGAATCGGGTGTGTAAACCATATCTGGATAAATTTGTAATAGTGTTCATAGACGATATCCTAATCTATTCCAGAAGTAAAGAAGAGCATGAACAACACCTCAAGTTGATCTTGGAGTTGTTAGAGAAAGAGCAGCTATACGCCAAATTTTCAAAGTGTGAATTTTGGTTGCGAGAAGTAAAATTCCTTGGGCATGTGATCAACAGCCAAGGAATCCAAGTTGATCCATCAAAAATCGAGGCCATAAAGAACTGGGCGACTCCTAGAACCCCCACGGAAATCCGCCAATTTCTAGGACTTGCCGGTTATTATAGGCGATTTATCGAAAACTTCTCAAAGATAGCGGGTTCCTTAACGGAATTGACTCGAAAGGATGTGAAGTATATCTGGGGTGAAGAGCAAGAAAAGGCGTTTCAGCAGTTAAAGCAAAGGTTGTGTAGTGCACCAATTCTGTCCTTACCTGAAGGGACTGAAAATTTTGTGGTCTACTGTGATGCCTCACACAATGGATTAGGTTGTGTGCTCATGCAAAGGGATAGAGTCATTGCTTACGCATCACGGCAGCTCAAAATTCACGAGGTGAATTATACGACTCATGACTTGGAGCTTGGAGCAGTGGTGTTTGCTCTCAAAATATGGAGGCACTACCTGTATGGAACTAAATGCACAGTATTCACAGACCATAAGAGCCTTCAGCATATTCTGAACCAGAAAGAGTTAAACATGAGGCAACGTCGTTGGGTTGAACTACTTAGTGACTATGACTGCGAAATTCGTTATCATCCGGGGAAGGCGAATGTCGTAGCTGATGCCCTGAGCCGAAAGGAACGGGTTAAACCCTTGAGAGTCCGAGCTTTGGTCATGACTATACAGTCAAACCTAAACTCTCAAGTCCGCGAGGCACAAGAAGAAGCAGTCAAGGAGGGTAATATACTGGATGAAGCCTTGAGAGGGATGGATAAGCAGTTCGAAATCAAGCCGGATGGATGTCGACACTTCATGGGCAGAATTTGGTTACCAAAATTCGGAGGAGTAAGAAAGCTGGTCATGGATGAAGGGCATAAGACAAGATATGCTATTCATCCAGGGGCAGATAAAATGTATCACGACTTGAAAGGAATGTACTGGTGGCCAAATATGAAGGCTGACATTGCTACCTACGTCAGCAAGTGCTTAACATGTTTGAAGGTTAAAGCTGAGCACCAAAAACCATCAGGATTGCTAGTTCAACCAGAAATACCCCAGTGGAAGTGGGAAAACATCACCATGGATTTCATCACCAAGTTGCCAAAGACGTCTGGAGTTTATGACACTATTTGGGTGATTGTGAATCGGCTTACCAAAACCGCACATTTCCTGCCCATTAAGGAGACTGATAAGATGGATAAGTTAACACGAATCTATCTTAAAGAAGTCGTCTCAAGGCATGGAGTGCCAGTATCAATTATATCAGACAGAGACAGCCGGTTCACATCAAGATTTTGGCAGTCATTACAAGAAGCGCTGGGTACACGCCTAGATATGAGCACAGCCTATCACCCGCAAACGGATGGTCAGAGTGAAAGGACGATTCAGACGTTGGAAGACATGTTAAGGGCATGTGTCATCGATTTCGGCAAAAGTTGGGACAGACACCTGCCATTAGTCGAGTTTTCCTATAACAACAGCTATCACTCAAGCATTAAGACCGCCCCATTCGAGGCACTCTACGGGCGAAAGTGTCGATCACCTCTTTGTTGGGCTGAAGTAGGAGATAGTCAGATTATTGGACCGGAAATCATCCAGGAGACTACAGAAAAGATAGCCCAGATTCGTAACCGGTTAAAAATCGCGCGGGATCGGCAGAAAAGTTATGCAGACATTCGACGGAAGGATTTGGAGTTCCAAGAGGGAGATCAAGTAATGTTAAAAGTCTCGCCTTGGAAGGGCGTAATCCGTTTTGGGAAACAAGGAAAACTCAATCCTCGTTATATCGGACCATTCAAGATCACCAAAAGAATTGGCCCGGTAGCTTACCGACTCGACCTGCCCCCAGAGCTTAGTAACGTTCATAATACCTTCCACGTGTCCAATCTTAAGAAGTGTCTAGCTGATGAATCACTCGTTATACCCATGGACGAGCTGGAGTTAGACGATAAGTTGAACTTCATTGAGCAACCTGTAGAAATAATGGACCGCGAAGTCAAGAAACTAAAGCACAGCCGGATCCCGATAATAAAAGTCAGATGGAACTCTAAGCGAGGTCCTGAGTTTACGTGGGAACGCGAGGATCAGTTTCGGGAAAAATACCCTCACCTGTTCTCAGATATTCAAGAAGTGGAGAACACGAGCTAATTTCGGGACGAAATTCCCTTAACAGGGGGAGACTGTAACATCCGGCACTGAACCAGGTTAGCAACAAAACCCTAATCCACATTTAATAGTCAATTATAGCCTAATCAATAGTCATTAGAACTTAATCAAATGATTAACAAGGCTTATTAGAAAATTCAACTCAATTAGAATCAAATTCATCGGTGCGATGAATCGGGAAATCAATTAATCCGATCAATTTACGACATGAAGGGTTAATTCAACTAAGTACATAATTAAATCATGATTAGTGACACTAATCATACACTAATACAATTACTTAACCTTAATTATGCAAGACTAAAACAATTAATTAAATCAATGCATCCAAAAGTATTTATGAATTTACAAGAAAAGGGAAATACAAGAATACATTTCTAAATACTTTTATACAAAAAAAAAAAAATAAAAATACCTCAAAAATACATCCTATAGGCTGGCCATACAAGGACCAAAAGGACCAAAGAAAAACATTTTTTACTCAACATTTCTACATCAAATCCTCCTCTTTCCTTTCATCCAAGATTTTACAACTATTTTCATCATTTGACCACCTTTTTCACCTCTATAAATAGGACCCCAACTTCATCTCATTCTTCACACCTTCACAACACAAAAATCTCCTTCTTTTCTTCCTCTCAAAACCGGCCAAAGAGTGCCAAGAACACCAACACTTGCAACTTTGTGTTCTTCTAATATTTCAAGAGTTTTGGTGAAAAGTCTTGCAAGGATTTCAACTTCTACTCATTTTCATTCCTATAATACATCAAAGTAAGTAAATACTAGCTTATATCATCTTCTATTTATGTTCATATAAGTCTTGCATAATATATATAATCACCTACAACAACAAGTTTCATAAAAACTCAAGTTTATAAGTTTCTAGTTGTTATTTTTAAGTTGTTTCTTTAAATGTGTTTATGAATATATGGACACATTATAAACATGTTAATATTATGAAAACATGTGATATATATGTGGTTTTATAACTATTATGGCTTTTAAACAAGTTGTCATTAAATAAACAACAAGAATCATAAGTTGTTTTAAGTTTATAAACTACGGAATTTCGGCAGAATATTTGTATCGACTTTGAAAAATCATAACTAATTCATAACTCAACGAAATGAGTTGATTCTTGTCTCAAAAGTTATATCTATGTCTTAACTATAGATCTGCAATTTTTCAGAATTTATTTTGAAGTTTAAGACCTCCAGAAACTATTTGAGAAACCGAAAGTTTGACAGCTCAAAAATGGCCAACATAGCGTTTTTAACGAGATTTTTCACCAACCTAAACAACTCGAAAAATGGCCGTTCTTGATTCTAAAAATCCTTTCTATATAGTAGTTTAATGTCCTAGAAAACCAAAGTCTAAAACATTTTGGAGCTTGGTCAAAAACAGCCTCAAAGTAGGCCGAAAAATCTCCGAAAAAGCTGAAAAATTATATATATATAAACTTGACGTTCTAAGCAAATCTTATTTTAAACTTGTAATGTTGGGTGATTTAAGACATAAAAATCTATAAATATACATATTATCATATATTAGTAATATTAAGTCCTTATTATCATTTAGGACTCGGTTAACCACCTCCGGTTTCATCACCCATCAACCAACGCACATTTGCATTTTTGCGCGTAGTTTTGCCATCACTAGTTCGGTGAGTTCTCATAGCCCCTATTTTTCACTATCTATTGGGGTGGAAATACATGCACTGTTTTCATATGGACATCAAAACTGTTTATTTCTTATATGTATTACATGTTCGGATTCCATCAGCCCTTATATCATGAACCGTTAATTGCATTTATTTGTAAGCGCGAGTATATTGTGGATAGATCTATTGGGAGTCATGTCCCCCATTCGTGTTAGCTCGGTTCGGCTAACAGCGAGTGCATATATATTCAACACACGGTATTACGTATGGGAATACTGCACAGGGCAAACTCATTCTAATTAAGCTTCGGTTGCATGATGGTTTATGTAATACATACACGGAATTTATGATTTTATAAATTCAACTCATCTGATAATGTCCATACAACTGGTCTTTTCGCGTAAACCTATGAGCTCACCAACAATTTTTGTTGACGTATTTTAGCATGTATTTTCAGGTAATTAAGGCAAGTATGCCTTCAGAAGTAACCACTTTCAAGCTTCCGCACTTAAGGAGTCGCATTCTTTTTCAAACCGACGGAGATTTTTTTGCATTATTTTGATAATTTAATTATGTATTCAAATCTCTGTACCTCGCGAACTACTCATTATTATTTACGGGTTATGTAAAACATTTCTACCTTTTAAAGTTATATCGATGTATTTTTTTTGAAAACGTCCATATAGTGGTCGTTCAGTATGATTATGGTCACGCTTCCGCGACGTCACGCTTCGCTGCCAACCGGGGTAACGGGGTGTGACATATGGTCTTGCCTTTATCAGCTTTTCCTGTAAAAGAGTTGTCATGACAGAGTAAGCTAACATTGCTTAGTGAGTTAACAGAGTTCCATTAGCTACCACACATATATAACATACAATCAGCTCCTGTCGGCCAGTCAAATACGTCAGAGACGGCAAAAGGTTGGGAGGCAACCCAGTCAGTATTCCCATGTGTAAGGCCGAAGCCCTACGGGAAGTGTATGAAAACAAGTCATATAGGAAAGGAATCTGCAGAATTCCCTCCTGTGAATGGAGATCTCACATTCGGTCCTGTCGGATAATGCAGTATGCAGCGGCAAATATATGAACAGTCAAGTAAGCAGTAAGCATGATAAGTGTTTACATAAAATGTAAAAGTGAACATGCAATCAAGGCAATTCAAGTGTCAAGCTTCAGAAATGTCAAAATACGTTTCTATGATACAATATAGTATTAAAGAAACATGCAGCATCAATCGAAAGTTTCCATACAGTCAATGACATTCACCAATATGTATCGAAACATATGCAAGTAATCAATGAAATCTGTCACTCACAGTGGTCCGTAGTCAGATAATGCTTAACGAATTAAGCGGTTCAGTTTACTCTGTCAAATCGGCGGTTTCCTGCAGTTCAGTTTCAAGTCTGGCATATTAATGTCAAGTCTGTAACATGATCTATCCATATAACCCTAGTTATATAATTAGGTTATTGTCAATTCTGGCTGTCGAGTCTGAGGTAGTTCCTATCGTCCCAAGGTGAGTCTATTCTTATCAAATTAATACGATCCATCTAATTACAGATGTGTGGCCTTGAAACAAAGCCAATCGTATTACTTAGCAATGTGAACAGGACATACACATTCTAAGGGTTCGTATAGAGTCTGTTAATTCATTTGTGCATAAAATAGATATGCAACTTGAACTTGTGAGTTTTATCATAATCATATTATACTTTTAATTACAATAGGTTGTTTAATAACTTAATCTGATTCAGGAATTAATCTTAGGCTTGGAACAAAATCAAACTTTGAATTAAAAGGAATAGATTCGAGAAATGCAAAATTCGAATCTATTTGAGCTAGATTCGAATGGCATAGATTAGAAATAAGGACTTAGACTCGAAACACATACATAGATTTGAACATTCACCTAGATTCGAAGCCTTCCTAGACTCGAACCCATACCAGAATCGAAGGCAGCACACTAGACTCGAAGGACAGCATCAGATTCGAAGGACATTATTAGATTCGAAGCACACACACTCAATCGAGTTTAGCTAGCTAGGTTTGAAGCAACATTCGAGTCTAAGGGGGGCAGATTCGAAATCAGTATATATTCGAATCTGTTCTACATGTTCAACGATTTTCCAGGTTTTAGCTACTAAACATGAACATAAATGAGGGAAAAATAGTTACTAACCTTCGTCCAAGTTATATCCTTCGACTATAGATGATTTCCAAGCAAAAGCAAGTCCTAAACGAGAGCAAATCAGCTTCAAATGAAGGGGATATGAGCAAACTCGAATTTGCTCAACAAAACCGAATAAAAGTCAGAAAAATGGTCGATTTTACCTTAAATCCGAACGAAATCTAACATGCAATGATAGATTCGTGTAGAGCTCGACGATCTCTAACCGATGGCGTATAAATCACGAGAATCCGACGGTTCGTTTGGGAGAAATTCTAGAGAGAAGTCAGATTGTAGAGAAAGAGAGAGAGGATTCTAGCTTTTCCAAACTTAAGAAATGAGGGGAGATGCTCTATTTATAGAAAATAGAGAGAAAATCAGATTTTCTACTGAATTTCTGGAACTGACCAACTTTTATTCCCAACAATCCGATTTGCATATTTGTCTTTTAGTCACATTTTTATTCATTTTAGTCCGTTTCGTCATTTTCAGTCTTTAATTTGTCATTTAGCTGAATTTTAATTATTAAATTTATTTCAGCTAATTTTGGGCAACTTTTCATAATTAATTATAACTTAATATAATTAACTATTTAAGATTCATGTTTTCAGTTAATTACTAATATTTGGATAAAATTGCTTTATTATCCAAAGTCTGATGCTGTAATTTATATTTAATAAATTACAGGCTGTTACAATCTCGAATGATGAAGCCTGAAAACTCGACCATAGCTATATGAAACTTGAATGGCAAAGGCATAAAACTCGATCAAAGGGTGACAAAACTCGGGCATTATGTTATAAAACTTGATTGACACAACAACAAACTCGATTCACACTTGAATCGAGTTTAACATCCCAGAAAAATTTTTCTAAGTACGTATATATATATACAGTAATAATAAATGCTGTCACCTTTTCGTGCACACTTTTGTACTTTTATTAATATAAAATATGAAAACCCATACTACTTATCACTCTAAAAAGTAAGTTGTCCTTTAAAGGACAACTAGCTTGTACTTTTGTATTATTTTAATAATAAACAACATGCAACAAACAATTATGAAATCGGCCACACCTTTTTGTCCAACACTCAACCGAAAACACCTTTTCTTTTCATCATTTCACTAAATATTAATTACCTTATCTTTATTTTTTAATAACCTTTTTTCTTCTATAAATAGAATGTAGGTCCCGAGAGGTTCCCAAAGTATATAGTTATAAGCTGTAGAGGGGGGGTGAATACAGCAATTTAAAAACTACACACTATTTTCTCAATGTTTGTATGTATTATCAACAATTTGTTAATTACAAACAAGCTTGAATGCGGAATAGTTCAAGCTGAGATGACAGATACAACAGTATGCTTACTAGTCTAAGACAGACTCAAACTAGTATACAATGAATACACTTACTAAGAAGCACTCACTGTGTTTACAAGACTCAGAGGGACAGCTTATGTAGGACAGCTTAGACACAAAGAAACTGTATTACACAAGCAGGCTTGCATGCATGAAAACACACTTGCACGTTCACTCTTGGGTTTCAGCACTTAGCTTTCTTCACACTTCTTTCTGACCTTAGAAGCTTCCTTTTATACTCACTTAGAGAATCTAAGAGAAACATCTTCATTGGACGGAATGAAAAGGAAAAGTCTTGTTGAAAAGACAACATAACCTTTTCTGCACTTTTCTGAAAAGCAGACTTGTCTTCACATGTGCAGAACTTTTGTCTTTTTACTTTGTCTACTGTTGCATTGCCTTTAACTAATTTAGGAATGTCAACTTTGCGTCTTTCTTCCATGTAAAGGCCTATTTTGATATAAGAAAAAGGTCTGTCACCCTTTTTCAAATAACCTTTTGTCTTCATGTTACAGAACAGCGTGGGCAGGCTGAGCAGTTCTGTTTTCCACTTTGTCTTCAACTTTTAAACTGATCTTGTATTCAAAAACAATACATGATGACTTGGAAACATATTCCATAAAGTGTTTAGCCTGTTCACAAAGAACAGGTTCTGTTCACAAAGAACAGAACACTTTAAAAAATGCCCAAGCTGCTCAACAGTGTAGAGCAGCGTAGACAGTTTATGTCCAGCCTGTTCAGCAGACAGAGCAGCTTGGACAAACTGTCTAAGTTGCAACACATGCAACATATAGAACAGCTTTAGACTGATATTGCAAATCATTTTCAGGTTTCAATAAGACATATAACAGGCCTTAAATTCAACCTTCAAATGCATCAACAGGTTTGATTATAAATCTCCCCCTCAGATGTAGAACAGGTTTGACTGAGGCCTTTTGTGCCTAACAATCTCCCCCTATTTGCAATAACCAGTCCAAGCTGGTCTTATCAAAAATCACTATATATTTTTACAGTACATTTGCTGAAATAAAATTACAACATTACAGTAAAGTAAAAGATCAGTTTATATATACACTGATTCTTGACTATACTAGAACAACACATGTTCTTACAAGAGTACAACTAATGTACTAATGTATTTTACAACTAATGTAAAAGCAAATTAGAACTTTGTAATGAAAGTTATCAACTAAGGTACAAGATGTACAAACTAATGTACAAGAATGTTTTGACATGTTTTGAGTTGGGAAGCAAATAGATGGGTAAGCCTGTCCAAACTGATGGACACGCTTTCATTCCTTCACCGTACCCAGATGGCAGGATGGACTTCAGTAGTAAGAGAAGGTGGATCCCTCGAACTCATCCTTTCCAAGTTCGTCCCGTTTTCTTCTCAATTTCTTTCAATTTGTCACTTCTGAAATAAATTCATGAAGTTAGGAATCATGAGTCCCTGCTGTTCAAGAAACCTCTGAGCCTGACCGATGAGGCTGCTCCTCTCAGCTGGCAACTGCCTGAGAGTGAACGCAAATCTGAAGGCTGCAAGCGTTGTCTCAAGACACTTGTAACAGTTCGGTAGGGCCCGACTTTGAAAAGCATCTTCTTCTGAGATTAGGATCTACAAAATGCCCTCTACGCAGCTCTTTCAATTACTTTGCACATCATTCAAAATTCACTCCTTTCAGGCAACTGTGGTCAACTCCTTAAAATTTCCCTCAACTATCTCCTGTTGTCATCATAAAGGAGTTACTTCCAGCTCTGTATCATTCTTTGTCCTTCTGGCCTTTACAATTTTGGGTATGTCAAAAGAGACACCCTCGTCTACTTCATTTTGGAATCAGCCCACTACCACTTATCTGAACTTCCCGTCCATCAGCTTCTTGATGTAAGCCCTGATAGTCTTAGCCGTTTCTGACTTAGACTACGGACGTCAGGGCTACTGGACCAGTGTCCCACCCATTCCCTGTATCCCATCTTGCAACATCAGTGTGATCGTAAGATTCCATTTCAGGGCCTGTTCCCCCATCACCTGGTGGATCTGAAGCGTTCCACTGTGTGCATTTTTCTTGAAATGGGAACAGATTTGACAATCGATTCCGTGGCAAGCCTTCTAGTAGCAACATCATGAAATTTCTTTCTAGCAGTGGTCAAGTTGGAATTTGGCTCGTGCAAGGGGACTGTTGATTTGGTCACGAGGACCTTGAGTACCTTTCTCTCTCTCACCTTTCTCATTTGCTTCCTGACGCTGATGCCCTGGCAGCTTCCATTATTTTCTTTTGCCACCTCCAAGGTAGACATGTTAATTTTCTTTGCTTCTTGGAGGGCAAAGGACCTTAGCGCTTTGGCAGATTCTTTTCTTTTTCAGATTCCTCCAGAGCTTGAAGCTGTTTTCTTCCCATAAAGCTCAAGTATTTGTGCATATGGGGGGGGGGGGGGGGGGGGGGGGGGGGGGGGGGGGGGGGGGGGGGGGGGGGGGGGGGAGGCATCCTCTTTGCGCTGGTCTTGTGAAAGGTGCATTTCTGCCTTTTCTCGCTGCATAGGATCCTCACTACTTTTTCTTTTTCCTTTACAGGCTGCTTTAGTGACAGCAGCTCAGAATTTTCTCTTCTTTCTATAAATAAGGTGCCTCCTTTTTGCTGCTAGGCCTAGTCCTCAGGAATGATATCCTCCCCCTTAGACTGAGCCTGGTTTTCGGAGACATGACAGCCTGGTAGGCTGTAGCTTGAGAACACCTTCAGCTGCACCTTTTCAAAAATCCTGCTGGCTGACCAGTGTGAGTTGGCGACACTGGTAAGCTCCTTAGAAGAGGTGTTCTCCCCTTAGAGTAGTCTTCGAGCAGATGACTTCCCCCCTTTTTGAAGGGAGACGAAGCAGCGACCTTCAACACCTGGTCTGCCTCGAAGACACAAAGTTCATAGCCACTCATGCCAGCAGGTTTAGATGGGCTTTTAGGCACCCCAACAAGGCGGTTCCCGTAAGTAGGTCCTCAAGTTATGCACTTAACACCACCTCAATAAGTTGGAAAGAAACAGGTCTGAAGAGAAGATGTGTGGAATCCAGCAAGAGTGGGTTAGCTTAATAATGTTTTTCTCTACTCAGAACAGCGATGTAACAACGGGCTTTGAAGCTATGCAGAGGACTTCAAGAGGATGCTGGCACTCAGTCAAGTTCTTGAGGTCGCGAGCGTATTTGATACGCAGAGCCAACCTAAGAGTTAGCGAAATTGCAGAGTCTGGCCTTCAAATGGATGAATCTTTGTAATTTTTCAGGTAATTGGTACGTGTTTTGCTAACAATAGTTGTAGGTGAGAGAAGACAGATGTTTGGCGAAAATGGCTTCAGCCGACTACAGAGGACTACAAAGTCTGTTGTAAAGGCGTGAGGCCAACGTAGACGGGATAGAAGACAGAGGCAGAGTGTGGATAGCATTTTGCACGGTGCGCTTGCTGCTAGCAATACCAGCTAGCGAGTAGTTTGCTACAGTTTTGGGGTCAGGTGACTGGGAAGGATCAATCTTTATGGAACATATACACAAGAATCCTTTGAGCTGCTCAGGCATCGATATAGCGGTCGAGAGGATCTTGACTGGATGGTAGGGCGAGTGCATGGTTATGCTTTCTCCAACAATAAAAAAAAAAGAAAAAAAACAACACGGAGGAGAGAAAAAGAGAGACGATCACCATGCCCTCCATACCATCCCATCATCGCAGACTCTGGCTGTCCTGAGCAGCTCAAAGGATTCTTATATGTTCACAAGAATCCTTCACCAGTCACTCCCCCAAACTGACAGACTCTCCTCTGATTGCCTCACCTGCACAGCTGGGCAAACTGTATCCAACTCTCTCATCTCTCCTCCGATCCTCTCCTTATCATACAAGACTCGGTGCTCCTCTATGCAGCCAACTTTCTCCAACAGCTTTCATCTCGTCCTCACGGTCTTGCAACACTACCACTTCCGTAACACATTGCCAGCCGTGAACCCTCATTATGGCTCTCTAATCAATACGTTGTCCCTCCAACCTTGCTGCTTGCAAGATTAACTCTTCGAAAGTCCTCTTGCAATAGCTCCTCAAAGCCTGTATGTCACACTTCGATTAGAAAGACATTATTAAGCTAACCACGCTGTGCGATCCCACACATCTGCGTCTTCAGACCTGTCTCCCAACTTAGTGGGTGTAAGGATAACTTGGCTTACTAGTGAACACACCTTGGTGTCCTAAACCCTCTAAAACCTGCGGGCAGCCTGCTGATCTGTGTCTTCAGGCAGACACGGTGTTGCAGAGTCGCTGCTCAGTCGCATTGCAAAGGGGAGTAAGTCATCCGGCCCGACGACTAAGTCTAAGTGGAGAAAAACTTCTTCTGCCTAAGGAGATACCAGGTCTGCAACCACACTGCAGCCGCAAGAGATTTGAAACAGGTGCAGCTGAGGGTGCTCTCTCAAGCTACTAGGCTACGCAAGCTTGTCTCTCCAAACGCCTGCACGTCCTAAGGGGAGGAAATCATCCTAAGGAACAGAGCCTAAAGCAAAGGAGGCACCTTATTTTATCGAAAGAAGAAAAATCCTGAAGCTAGCTGTCACTAAACAGCATGCTAAGAGAAAATAAAAAGTTAATTGTAGGATCCTATGCGCAAGGAAACAGGCAGAAATATTCAATTTCACCACATACCAGAGGCCAAAGAGATGGGCCTCCCTATGCTACAAATACTTTGAGGTTTACGGGAAGAACCAGCTTCAAAGCGCTGGGAGGAATTACGAAAAGAAGAAGAATCTGCCAAAGCGGTGACGCTTTAAGTCCTTGCCGCCAAAGAAGCAAAGAAATAAATTGTCTACCTTGGAGGGCAAAAGACAAATAATGACGCTAGCCAGGCAATCAGCAGAGAGAAAAAGAGAAGGAATAGAGAAAGGTCTCAGTCTCCTGTGACCAAATCACAGTACACTCTGGCCAGAGCCAAATTCCACTTTGACAACGTTGGCTAGAAAGAAATTTCATGGTTGTTTGCACGAAGGTTGCCAAGGAGCGATTGTCAAAGCTGTCTCCCATTTCAAGAAAGGCACACAGTGGAAGCTTCAGATATCCCCAGATCGTGGTGCAACAGGCCCCTGAAATGTAATCCTACGATCCACACTGATGTGCTCAGCAGAGTTGGATACAGGAAATGCGTGGAACTGGCAGTTGCAGCCTGAGCAGGTCTAGAGTCAGAAACGGCTAAGTATCTACAGGGCATACACTCAAGAAGCTTGAGGAGAGAGTAAGATGAGGTTGGGCCGGATGTCCCAAAAGAAGGTAAGAGAGGCTGTCTCTGTGACATACCCCAAAATAAAGGCCAAAAGAAGGACAAAGAGGATACAGAGCTGTGAAGAACGCCTTATGTAACTTGATACGAAGGAGGATGATGTGTGGAAATTAAAGGAGTTGACCACACTCCTGACAACGGCTGAAGAGTTTGAATTTGAAGATGGCAAAGTAATTGGAAGAGCCTGATGTTAGGGCATTTTTTTGTAGAGTCCTTATCTCAAGAAGAAAGGTTTTGCAAAGAGCTCGACCTAGCACACAAGTTGGTTCTAAAGCTCATAAGAGCTGAAAATGCAGCGTTGCCCCAGGATTGCCACCCTACCGTCAGACGTCCCTTATGGAAGCAGCCAGCTGGTGAGCTGAAAGGTTTTTATGACAGAGGTAGAACTTCAAATTCTAACTTTATGTTTCCGCAGAGCTGAAATTGAAGAAAATGGAAAAACAAGGGAAGGAACTTGAAAGAAGATTCAAAGAAGGGATGCCACCTCCTGTCATGAAGTCCACCTGCCAGCTGGGTAGTAAGATGTAAGCGTCCATCAGTTGGACAGCTTACCATGTTTTGATCCCAACTCAGAACAGTCCAAACATCTTGTTACCATTAGTTGTCCTGTATCAATCCTTGTACTTAGGTTATTATCATACGTTGTAATTTTTGCTTTTTACAACATTAGTTGTAAAATACATGTAGGTACAAATTGTTTACTCTTGTAGAACATGATGGTTGGTTCAGTGTAAACAAGAATCAGTTTAATATAGATAAACGATCTTTTTACTTTACTGTAATGTTGTAATTTTCAATTCAGCAAATGGTACTGTAAAAATAATAGGTGATTTTTGATAAGACCAGCTTGGACTGGTTAAATTGCAAATATGGGGGATGAGTGTTAGGACACAAAAAGGCCTCAGTCAAACCTGTTCTACTCTGAGGGGGAGGATTTTAGATCAAAACCCTGTTTGATCCGCATTTGAAAGGTTGAATTTAAGGCCGTGTTATATGCTTATTGAGACATGAAAAATGATTTGCAATATCCAGGCTAAAGCTGTTCTAATATGTTTCATGTTGTTGCAATAAGACAGTTTGTCCACAACTGACTGTCACAAAAACAGAAAACACAAAGCGAAAACAAAAAAAAAACAGAAAAAAGGCAAAAAGCCAAACGAAAACAAAAACGTAAAAACAAAAAAAAAAACAACAGCAAAAAATCTCAATCCAATCGAAAAGAACAAAAAAACATCAACAATCGAACTACCCACAAAGGAAAAAAACAAAACCAAAAAAAATTTCCACAAACAACAACCTAAAACAAGAACAATAAGGAAAAAACCAAATAACAAAGAACAAAAGAAAAAGAAGCACAGTAGCAAAATTGCAAAGCTTTCAAATGTTTCTAAGGCTATAAACTTTCTACGTGTTAACAGGGCTGTTGCATTTAAAGTGTTCTGTTATTTGTGAACATGCTAGCACTTTATGGAATATGTTTCCAAGTCATCGTGTATTGTTTTTGAACTACAAGATCAGTTTTTACAAGTCGAAGACAAAGTGGAAAAACCAAACTGCTCAGCCTGCCCACGCTTTCTGTAACATGAAGACAAAAGGTTATTTGAAAAGGGTGACAGACCTTTTCTTATATCAAAATAGCCTTTACAAGTGAAGAAAGACGCAAAGTTGACACCAAATAGTTAAAGGTAATGCCAACAGTAGACAAAGAAAAAAGACAAAAGTTTCTGCACATGTAGACAAGTCCTGCTTCAGAAAAGTGCAGAAAAGGTTATGTTGTCTTTCAACAAGACTTTTCTTTCATTCTGTCCAATGAAGATGTTTCTCTTAGATCCTCTTAAGTATGTATAAAAGGAAGCTTCTAAGGGCCAGAAAGAGTGTGGAAGAAAGCTAAGTTTAAACCAAGAGTGACGTGCAAGTGTGATTTTTCATGCATGCAAGTCTTCTTGTGTAACCCAGCATCTGTGTGTCTAAGCGGTTTTACATAACTCGTTCCTTTAAGTCTTGTAAACACAGTGAGTGCGTCCTTAGTGATGTATTCATGGTAATCTAGTTTGAGTCGGTCTAGACTAGTAGACATAACTGTTTATCTGTCATCTCAGCTTGAACTATTCCGCATTCAAGCTTGTTTGTAATTAACAAATTGTTGATAATACATACATACAACATTGAGAAAAGAAGTGTGTAGTTTTTTTAAATTGCTGTATCCCACCCCCCCCCTCTACAGTCTTAACACTATAACTTTGGGAACCTCGCGGGACCTACATATTTGTTTTTTAATTTGAATTATAGTGAAGAGGAATATGTACCGATCGATCTTTTCTATAATTTTAAAACCGATAAATTAATTTTGATGTGACGGAGGACGTCACAAAGGTCTAAGTGGGGAGGTAGGTTATAACGATAAAGTAAATTAATTAATTTAGCCCTCACAAAAAATTTTTAGACTAATTCTATATCAAAAATTAGAAAGATTTACAAGCCCCCGCTACCAAAACAGTAAAAAATGAACGTTTACAGAGTTTGGGCGCAGTGGGGGGGGGCGCAGGCCGCGCTGGCCCTGCGTCCGCATGACCTAAATTACAGATTTGCGCATCACTTGCATTTCTACAACACCCTAGAACAATAGTCTACGCTTAGGTGTGTGGCCCTCCTTCGAAAAAACATAATTTTTGCAACACCAAAATTTGCAATTTAAGCTTCAAAACGCCTACATTTCTAAAAAAACCCAAGATAGGCTAGAAATCACCTCTTTGTGGTAGTTTCATCCATTTCGGAGATTTTTGGTAAGAGAAAGTGGTGAAGAAAAAGCTAGATTTGAACCAGTTAAAGTCCAACACAAGGTTAGTGTTTTTATTGAGTTAATTGCAACTTATTTCATCTACTTTTTGAGCAAAAATGAAGAGCTTGGGCTCACATGGTCTTCATGGAGTTTTTCAATGTGATTTTTGAATTATTTAGGTCAATAGTATGTGAAATTGATGAATTTGATGATAACCTTGATGTATGTTTTTATGAGATATGTGTTTATCGTGTTAAGTTTATTAATTTGTCATGGTAATTCTAGAAATTATTTGAATTTAAAAATTTTGGTTGCCAAAATCTGCATATATTAGTAAATCATAAATATTGGGTGATTAGCTTAAAATTAATTTATGTCGAATGGTTTTAATTAAATAGGATAAATGTTTAGTGCGTAAAATAATGGCATTATAGACTAGATAATACGAATGCAAATGTGAGCGTAAAAGAATATATATTATATATAATATAAGATCATATATATATAGAATATAAATATATCTTATATATATATATAATATATGATATATATTATATAATATGTTGCATTTTTTTAGGTAAGCGTAATTGTGCAATTTGTATTATAGGTTACATTAAATTGCGCAAAAACCTCTAAGTTGGATCATTTGCTATAAAACCCCCAACCATTCCATTGCACAAAAAACCTCCAACCGGTTAAAATTTTGTAAATTTGATTTTTTTTCAAAAAACTGACTTGCATACGGTTATACGGTTGCAACTTGATGACATGTAAAATTTTTTAATAGATTTTTGCGTAAAAACCCCCAACTTGTTTAGTTTTTTCAATTAAAACCCCAAATCATTTTTCGTTGGATAAAAACCACCAAACAAGATAATTAAAATTGGGTCTTCACGGATTGTATTTTGGATGATCATGGATATTTAGTAAAGTTTTATTTATAAACAAAGAATTCGTTTTCCCAAGGAAACCTCCACCTTCTAGGCTCTATGCGAACCCTTTCCCCCTGATCATATTCAGAAGCTAAATGGAACATAACTAAACGAAATGAACATAAAGCGGAACCTAGAAGATCACACTCATGAACCACAAAGACAAAATCGATTCCATCGGCACAAGGAATAAAATCAAGATTAAGCGACAAAAGTTAATCGAACATACATAGCATAAAATAAAAACAATGATTATAAAGGAGTAGATAGAGTAATCAGAGTTGCTGGAGGTAGGAGGAAACAAGAGAAGAGGTAAATATATTGCTGGGTAGAGGTGAGAAAATCAAATAGTTAAGGGGTTTTATCGAAAACAGTCACCAATTCGGGGTCTTATGCAAAAATTCAGTTTAAGAATTATACATGGAGTGGCACGGAGGCGCCACGTAAAGTCTAGTTTGCCATGTGGACGCCACGCGTGTGCCATGTAAGCATGAACAACTATTAGAACAAGTAAATCCCAATTTCAGAAGATTTACCGTTTAGAGGTTTTTTGTGCAATAAAAAATGATTAGGGTTTTAATCACAAAATGTGTCCAACTTTAGGGTTTTTTGGCGCAAATTCCCCTCAATTATCTCATAACATAGTGAGGTGGTGTGTGGCACGATGGTAGATGTTTGAGGAGACCGAGGCAACGAACTCAAAATGTAATGTCCAGTCCCGATAGATTGGTCTCCAAACCTCCTATTATCCCAACCCCCAAACACATTAGAACACACTTGTTTTTTATAAGAAATATTAAATAAAGTGTTAACTGAAATGAGGGTTAAGAGGGTGATTTGAGACTACGGGATCCCATACTTTTTGACTAGTTTTTGGCGTGGGAAAGTGTGCTTGAGTTGGGCGGCCACGAAATATACAGGCCGATGTAGTCGAGTGAGTCACCCTACGGAGGGAGACGGGTCGTTCAGCGAACGGCTTTAGGTTGTAGGTACCGTCCATGGTAGGGACGTGGCGGTGGATGCCCCAAATCCTGCGCCAATTATTTATTAGATACAGGGGTAGGCTACGAAGGGTCTAAACAGCAGGGGTATGAGTAGAGGAAGGAGGCCCAATTGCCTCATTGAATGACTTGGTCAGGGAGTGGACAGAGCAGGGTAATAGAGTTTTATCCCATCCATTTTGGAGTTCGAGTCATCAACTTCCTACAGCCGAAAGGCTTTATCTCTGAGGTGTAAGGTGGTTCACAAGATTCTTGTGACAACATCTTGCCTCATGATAGACTTGACCAAGGTTAGGCATAGGAGATATCACAGTCCTTCACGCCCTTCTTAAGGTAGAGCCCAGACTGTCCTTCGCATGGACAATATGAATGATTTATAGGTTATGTACATATGAGAGAGAGGACGATCATCCCCCATGCTTGTTGATCTCCAAGTTCCTGTGAGAGGCGGCCACTTCTCAGCCCGATTCCGTGCACCGCCCCCATTTCGGCGACGTTCATTACGGCCGTCATGTTCCCTACCTGATTTTTAGGGAAGTTGCACGAAGGGTTTGAGAATTCGACAAAGAGACAAATGAGTCGATATCGAGCCTACACTGAGATTAGAGGAGAGAGACAGGCGAGAGGAGACCAGCGAGAGAAGAAGGCCGCCAATAAGGCTGGAATGATTCGGGCAATGCATAGATCCGAAACCAGTTTATCTACCTCGCAACAGTCGGGTAATGACAGTTTTGATTTTAAACCGCATGATGAGGCGGATATAGGATATAGCAGTAGTTCAGGGTGAGTTCGCAGAGGATGTTGGCCCAGAGACTAGATGAGAGAATGGGTCGTAGACCAAATATTGTGATAGGGTCCGATCACTTTAGCGGTCGGGTAGATCAGTTAAGGACGGGCAGAAAGCCCTGAGCATACCAAAATGCTACTACATGCATCATGACTGGGCATACTGGGAGGGAGCTCGCACATCACGATGACGCCCGTAGCTGGTATGCATATCAGTCTTATGAGAATTACACATGTGCGCCATACCAGGCTTGATAACCCTACCTGTGATCTACTTATCAGCTTGCTATACGGTCATGGCAGCCAGTACCCCTGGACCCCGATGACCCCTCACTTGGTTCTCTGGCCGATGACAGCGAGTTCACCACACTGGCCCCAGAACCCGGATACCGATTTCTCAACAGCCGTCTTCAGGTCCTCCTCCGCCGCCGCCGCATTTGAATGATCAAGTACTACACTTCCTTATTCTTTACTTTCTGTCTTGTATTTTATGTCAGTTTGTATAGCACTTTATTTCTTATCGTAATTTTGTCATTTATTTTTAGTTCTTAGCTGCGGTCCTATTAGAGTCTATAATGTTTACTATCGTCTGTCCTTCCTGTCCCCACGGACAGTCTGTTTCCGGATCAGGTCGTGGAACATGATGATACTAGTAATACATGTGCGAGTTAAATTGGCTAGGTGACAGGAATTTTTAATTGAAGAAAAAGAGTTCGTAGTGATGAAGTTAAAACTTTTTCTGGTAAACATGAACTTTAAGTACGTAAAATAGATTTGGGCGTTAAATTAAGATAGTGTGTCAACGATTTTGGAAACTCATTGCAATAAGGAAACAACTAAACTCATGTTTGAGCCTCAAAGCAAGTAAGTGTAGCCAGATGGTCGGAGAAACTAGTACGTGGGAGGGGTATCAATCACATCAGCCTTCCCCTAAAAACATGTTGGTTTGGGAGCGTGATTTGATGAAGATCTCGCTTACATGGTACGCTCTAGCTATCAAGTGAAAGAATATGGAATAAGCAGCGCGTTCAAACGAGAAATATTGCGTCGAACATGCAAAGATGGAAAAAGATGGGTCGGAAGACCCACAGCTTAGTATCATAACCTGAGCTAAAACGGTATTTTCAACAAGATGGTCATTATATAATTCTAAGAGAAGTTTTTAACTGAAAACGTCTTTAATTTTACATGTTAAAATTGTATGCATGTGTAGGCCTCCTTTATTATATCAAAATGTTCTAAAGTCACTCCAAACTGTTTCGTTTATATAGTTAGTTCTGATTCCAAAAGTTTTCGGGTGATGACGCAAGGTTAAGTGGTGGAGATTTGATAAGTCCTGTTAAGGTCTTGACTCTACGGTATCTATCTCGACGCGACAAACCGTCCAACGAGTGCAGCAGATCCTCCCTAGCGGCGGCTTTGACGTTACGATCCACACACACGAAACACGCGAGACCCACGGAGTTATACGCAATGATTACGAACGCACCTACACTATGATTGTCTCCGAGGAACAAAGAATCCTGAAACTATGCATCCTGATATAAACTCGAGCTACGCCTTGTTTAATCCACACAACTGAATCTTCTGCAAAAGTTCTCATAATGTATTCGCGTATCCTCCTACTTATACTGACAATTCGAGTTTTGTCTTTAGGACAAATTCGAATCAGGCCTACAATTGGCCCCATTCGAATTTGTCCTCAATGACACTTTCGAATTACCTTAAGCACAAATTCGAATTTAGATCAAATTCGAATTCCTAGCAAACTTATGTTTATTCTCCTGTTTTAACTTAGTTGAAATATCTTGAACTTCTGTAATGTACTACTAAGTTCAAACGATACAAACAATTACCTGACAATACACACATAAATCAGATATCAACACACTCTCAATATTTTCATATTTAACGTTACTTTACTACAAAAGCTAACTATACTTTAGACTGCTTCGTCACACAGGGTGTACCAACAGACTCCCCTTTGACGATAGGGCTTTCTAACTATTTACATGTTGATTAAGACTAAGTCTATTTAAAATACTACACAGCAGATCAGACCTTGTTCGGAATCACAACCTTGACACGGTCTGAACTTTTTGATGGGCTTCGGGTCCATATGTGCGCATCACATCACACGAGGATCTTTGTGAACATGAAGGCACTTGAAGACACAATTCTTTTGACGATTTAACCAGGTGCAACGGATCATAGACTCTAAGAATCAACTTTTTTTCGAGATCTTCCATTACAGCTTAAGCTCCTGTTTCACTGTTCAACCAGTACCACCAGTTGTTGTTTGAGGCGATTACCCAAAAACATTCGGTGGCATCGGCTTCAGAAGGGACTGTCTTTCAAACATCTAACTGGTTTGCGTACTGAATTTCATCCATGGCTTACCAGATCAGAGGAAATCTCCGTGTGGGTCCATAACGTGCTTTTTGCCAATTCAGCTGTGATTGAGCCTTCAAATTTTCTAGACCTCCCATCACCTCTTATGATCCTAGCAAGAGCTTCAGCTGACGGATCGTCTCCAATATTGTAAGCTCCCCCAGGCCCACGCATCTTATTACACACTGGTGGGCAACAAGAGTTGAAAATCATTCAGCCTTCTCCTCAGAAGTCTGAAGGCCAGCCGTTTCTGATTGAATGATAAACAGCTGCAGCTTCTTCGATCGAAGAACAGCTAAGTAGATTTCCAGACAGATCCCCAGGCTACTGGGCACAGACATCTTTCTCCTTCATATTCTCCTAGAGCCTTCGTTTTCTGACCTAAACCAGTAGCTTTCTTTGTTCTTATCAGTTAATGTCTCGCACCTGACTGGGCTCTCAACTTGTGATTCCAATATCTTAAGCGCGTTTAAAGCTGCTATCGTATCAATTTTGGTTCCTCTCACGATCAATATGTATCAGTTGATGGGAGATCGTCCTGAATAATATCACTATAGCAGTCCATCTTCCTCATCACCAAATCCTCATCAACTGGTTTCCATTCAGAATATGCTTCGGGATGTAATACATCTCTCCTTCTTCCAAGCTCATCATATCGTCTCTTAGAGACAGAATGATCTCTAAAAATCAATCAACACGTTTCCCAACTCTCATCAGAGCTTCAATCATTTCGCTCATTTCTCTCTCCTTATGACTTGAGGATCTCGCCTCTCCTCTCTTCGTCCAGTTGTGGGACTTGGGCCCCCCGACGTCGGCATGTTGAGCAGCAGAAAAATCTACGGGGCCACTGTCTTTTGGTGGCATCGGGATCTTGCCTTCATCTCTCATCATCTGCCCCTTACAGCTCCTCAAGAATCCCTGCAACTAGTCTCGCCCCCTGAGCCTTTAGATTGTTTATTAATTGCTCAATATAGGGATCCCTCTAGTGCGGATGATTTATCTGCCAAAAAAACAAGGCATGATACTGCAACAACGACCTCTCAACTCAAGATGTCCTTGTTCAATCCTTTTCACAACACAATGTCTTCATATTCTACATTCTCTTATGTCAATATTGCATTATGGTCCTGTGTATCTCGCCAATGGCTATAGTGAGCGTATAATATTTCGGACCTTGTGGAAATCAACCTTGCTTCTGAGCTCAAAAAACCGTGATTCGTCAATGAAGCGTGGATGAGGTGGATGGAATGATTGATGGGTTTGTCGGAATGAGATGTGTGGTGGGAACATGGACGTTGAATGGGTGGTGGGTGGACAGATGATTGAGCGGAGTGTGTTTCAGGCTCAGCAAGCAGAAGCCGACGACAGCTCACCCTGCCTAAATCGATGCCTTCTGGCCCTCTGCCTTAGCACCAAAAGGGGCTGTATCTCAGCCTCGAAAATCGGAGTCATGTGTCTAATCCTGCGATGTCTTTGTTCGTTTGCTGGGCCTCTTATCGTCATAACTAGACTCCGGATCCATATCTGCCTATACGACAGCCGGATCCTCTATCTCTAATTGTTGTTGCTATCTTCAGCTGACTTCCTTCTATCTACATCTGCTTCATTATTCTTCCCGACTCAGACAGCCAGATGTGGCACAGCTTCGACCTTCGTTTCCTCAGGCACCCACCTCTATCATCATTTTTTTTCATTCTATCTGTCGAAAAATATCTTCTTCCCCAAGACCTGGAGGTTCCAAATATTCTACACTCTCAGCCTGAGGTAATCTTTCATTTGCCATGAGCCCGTTGCCAAATTACTCTTCCAATGGTCTCCACACCGTGGGATTTCAGTTAAGTGGGGCCACAACTGACAGGACTGCTTCTTCTGGCTTGGCCTCTGCTCGAGTGAGTGCTATAGCCGTAGTCCTGTCTAATTGAACGGCTCTGCTCCTCTTTGAGGCTGTGCCTAGGCTCTGTGTAGTCGTTGCGAGGGGCGTTTGTGACCTTGAATTGTCAATTCCCCGGCCCAGTTGGCACCTTCAGGGCTTGAAAATCAGGATTACACCACAAGCACCAAAAAAAGTGGTGCCTACTACTGTTACTAGGCCAATGCAACAACCCTGTCGGGCTTGACATCAGGCAAAATCCTTTGCTCGATTATGCAACAATCTTGAATCTCTGGCAGATGCGAGCAGATTTGGCCAAGAATGTCCTGATCAACCATCATGGACGAACACGGGAAAAATTAAACTCTTGTCTCTTCGTTGGAGCTTGTTATTTGGTGAAAACAACTCGGCAAACGCAACATCAGAATAACTGAACCCTGGTTATGAGACGCAACGGCGGATCATGCCCGCTTGATCTTCTTCGAAACAATGTAATCAAAACCCGCTTCTTCCGGGGAGCGAATGCACACCATGAAGACATGTGCTAAACTATCTCTCATTTGCCCATAATCCGCTAGGCTTCATATATGCATGCTTTGCCCATCAAGTGCTCTACCCCATTCTCTTAGAACGCACGCTCTGCCTAATTCCAATGGAAAGTCTTATCGCCCCACGCTTCTTGTCGCGGCAGAACCCAACGGCTAACCAGGGAATACACTGCTTGAAACACACGAGAGGTCTGTCCAGCGCGATCACTGTGTCCCATTACGTCGGAGGTAACGGTACAATCGGACCAGCCAGATGGTGGCCCAATAGCCGAAAACATACGGCGCACTAGCTGGGACGTGTATGCAAAGGGGCAGAAGAACCCTGAAGCGGCCAAAAAAATAATTCATCACTATTCTGTGCGGAATGCCTGAGTTCAGGCAGAGCTCACGGTATGTGTAGAAGATGACCATATTGTGATGTTGGACAAACACTCTTCCGCATATCTGCACATAACAGTATGTTCATATATAGAATGGATCAAATCAAATTAAAACTTGTTTAAATTCCCAAATGTGGTGTTTATTTGAAACTTATGTAAGTTTGCAAATCCAACACCGCTGAATTTCTACACGTTGTGGTTTGATAAATTAAAGTCAAATATTTGATTTTAATGGTAATATCGAAAACATCATTCGAAACAACCCTCTTTCGATGTTTTTGGTTTGTTCGAGTTTAGTGACAAACTCGAAGCCAGACAAACTCCTCAAAATGGTCGATATGTAATAAACAAAACTCCAGAGATTTAACCACTGTTAAGACTTTAGACAATGCACATCATTAGTCCTATAGGCCTAATCGAGATATCGTCACTATTTGAATAGTTTCATCAAGATTCAAACTCGTTGTTATTATTGAATTACAAAGTTTCTACACACCACATTAAAAACTTCAAAGTCGTGTCGTTTTATGGCTCATGTTGGTCTAAATACAAATCACTCAATCTGGACAATGATGTTGATATAGACCTAGATTGGTAGTATTACGTCGAACACAAATGGACAAACAACCGACAATAGTCAAAAACTCGAAACAGACAAAGTCGACGCAGATTATAACTTGAACTCTCTCATATAACCGGAAGCATAAATTCGACAGGTAGGTATGAACCAATGAATGTTCACGTTGACCTATTATCACTAAACCATTCGAGGTTGTTTCCAACTTGGATTTTATCGCAAATCGAATATACATTCGGATTTTGGCTTTATAACTCGGAATTTAACTGAAATTTTGAAATCCTCTGATTAATTCACTTTTCAACTTTTCCAACTGTTCGCGTTTAACGGACCAACTATGAAAATGGTTTGTTTACCCCTAAGCACAAGATTTTCACGAGTCAGTTTCAGTGTTTATTCAACAAGAAGCATCCTCAGTAAAAACTTTGACTTTTTCCTAAACTAAAATTAAAAATAAACTGATAGCAAAAATAAAATAAAATAAACATAATAAAATAAAGTAAGATTAAAATTTTGGAACAAAACAATTTAAACTAGGACTCATCTTATTAATTTTAAACGTTTACAGGCCTAACTTAAACCACTAACCGAAATTTTTTTTTTTGGTGAGTAATGTCAAAAGACAAGGTCAATCAACACGATAGCTGGCGGTGTCAAATACGCACTTCAGTATCACTTCACACTTAGGAATTTTTTTTGATTCCTTTATCAGTTCGTCCGTGACACACATTTGCTAGATTGATTGTGGGCATTAATTTTCCCTTTAAATAACATGTTTAGCATCTTCGGAATATCCCTTGGCCCCCTTTTATTAATCAAGAAATTACCTTAGTGACTCATACTAGACATACTTGGAGGATCAAGGCATACTACACATGATTATAACGTGTGGTATTGCAAAACTTTCTTGAAAAAGGCAAATGTGGACACAGGTGGTATTTAAATACAAAAAGGGTCGTAGATTGTCTTAACGTTTATTTTTAAAGCTAGGCAAGACATAGCGGTGACAGGATCTGTACGACGTACACAAAGCGACTTACTTGCTAACCTCGAGTCAACCCGAGGCAACAGGTCTGTACTACTACAACAGAGTTTACTGTTTTGACTCGCAACTCATGTATAATAGCTTTCGATTCTTTTCATTTCTTTAAGATGTACGCGGTGTTGCTTTGCATACCTCATTTAAGATCCATGTCTGTATGTATCTCGAAGAAGAAGAAATTCCTGAAGCTGCTGTCACTAAAGCAGCAGCTAAAGGAAAAGAAAAGGTAGTTGAGGATCCTATGCAGCAGAAACAGGCAGAAATGCAATTTCACAAGACCAGAGCCAAAGAGATGGGCCTCCCTATGCACAAATACTTTGAGTTTAGGGAAGAACAGCTTCAAGCTCTGGAGGAATTACGAAAAGAAGAAGAATCTGCCAAAGCTGCTAAGTCCTTTGCCCTCCAAGAAGCAAAGAAAATTAAAATGTCTACCTTGGAGGTGCAAAGAAAAATAATGGAAGCTGCCAGGGCAATTCAGACAGGAGAAAAAGGAAGGAAGTAGAGAAAGGTTACTCAGGTCTCTGTGACCAAATCAACAGTACCCTCTGCCAGAGCCAAATTCCACTTTGACAACTTGGCTAGAAAGAAATTTCATGATGTTTCTACTTAGAGGCTTGCCAAGGAAGCGATGGTCAAAGCTGTTCCCATTTCAAGAAAAGGCACACAGTGGAAGGCTTCAGGTTCACCAGGATGGGTGCAACAGGGCCCTGAAATGGAATGCTACGATTCACACTGATGTTGCACAGATGGGATTACAGGGAAATGGGTGGAACTGGCAGTTGCCCTGAGCGTCTAAGTCAGAAACGGCTAGACTATCAGGGCATACATCAAGAAGCTGATGGAGAGAGTAAGTGAGTTGGGCCTGATTCCAAAAGAAGTAAGAGAGGGTGTCTCTGTGACATACCCCAAAATAAAGGCCAGAAGGACAAAGAAGGATACAGAGCTGGAAGAACTCCTTATTATGATTGAACAAGGAGATTATGTTGTGGAAATTAAAGGAGTTGACCACAGCTTGCCTGAAGGAGTTGAATTTGAAGATGGCAAAGTAATTGAAGAGCCTGAGTTAGGGGCATTTTTTGTAGATCCCTTATCTCAGAAGAAATGTTTTCAAAGAGCTTCAGACCTACACAAAGTTGGTCTTAAGCAGCTTGCAGCCTTCAGGATTGCCACCTCCTTCAGACAGTCCAGCTTATGGAGAGCAGCCATCTGGGATGAGCTGAAAGGTTTTTATGACAGAGGTGAACTTCAAGATTCTAACTTTATGTTTCTCAGAGCTGAAATTGAAGAAATGGAAGAAACAAGGGAAGAACTTGAAAGAAGATTCAAAGAAGGGATGCCACCTCCTGTCTAATGAAGTCCACCTGCCATCTGGGTAGGTGAAGAATGTAAGCTGTCCATCAGTTGGACAGGCTTACCATTATTTGCTCCCAACTCAAACAGTCCAAACATCTTGTACATTAGTTGTACATCTTGTACATTAGTTGTACATTATTACATAAGTTGTAATTTTTGCTTTTACATTAGTTGTAAAATACATTAGTACATTAGTTGTACTCTTGTAAGAACATGTGTTGTTCTAGTGTAATCAAGAATCAGTGTATATATAAACTGATCTTTTACTTTACTGTAATGTTGTAATTTCAATTCAGCAAAATGTACTGTAAAAAAATATATAGTGATTTTTGATAAGACCAGCTTGGACTGGTTATTGCAAATAGGGGGAGATTGTTAGGCACAAAAAGGCCTCAGTCAAACCTGTTCTACATCTGAGGGGGAGATTTATAATCAAACCTGTTGATGCATTTGAAGGTTGAATTTAAGGCCTGTTATATGCCTTATTGAGACCTGAAAATGATTTGCAATATCAGTCTAAAGCTGTTCTATATGTTGCATGTGTTGCAAATAAGACAGTTTGTCCAAGCTGCTCTGTCTGCTAAACAGGCTGGACATAAACTGTCTACGCTGCTCTACACTGTTGAGCAGTTTGGGCATTTTTAAAGTGTTCTGTTCTTTGTGAACAGGCTAGACACTTTATGGAATATGTTTCCAAGTCATCGTGTATTGTTTTTGACTACAAGATCAGTTTACAAAGTCGAAGACAAAGTGGAAAACAGAACTGCTCAGCCTGCCCACGCTGTTCTGTAACATGAAGACAAAAGGTTATTTGAAAAAGGGTGACAGACCTTTTTCTTATATCAAAATAGGCCTTTACAAGGAAGAAAGACGCAAAGTTGACATTCCTAAATTAGTTAAAGGTAATGCAACAGTAGACAAAGTAAAAAGACAAAAGTTCTGCACATGTGAAGACAAGTCTGCTTTTCAGAAAAGTGCAGAAAAGGTTATGTTGTCTTTTCAACAAGACTTTTTCTTTTCATTCTGTCCAATGAAGATGTTTCTCTTAGATCCTCTAAGTGAGTATAAAAGGAAGCTTCTAAGGTCAGAAAGAAGTGTGAAGAAAGCTAAGTGCTTAAACCAAGAGTGAACGTGCAAGTGTGATTTTCATGCATGCAAGTCTTCTGTGTAAACCAGCATCTGTGTGTCTAAGCTGTTTTACATAAGTCGTTCCTTTAAGTCTTGTAAACACAGTGAGTGCGTCTTAGTGAGTGTATTCATTGTAATCTAGTTTGAGTCTGTCTTAGACTAGTAAGCATACTGTTGTATCTGTCATCTCAGCTTGAACTATTCCGCATTCAAGCTTGTTTGTAATTAACAAATTGTTGATAATACATACAAACATTGAGAAAAGAGTGTGTAGTTTTTTAAATTGCTGTATTCACCCCCCCTCTACAGCTTATAACTATATACTTTGGGAACCTCTCGGGACCTACATTATTTGTTTGTTTAATTTTAATTATTATGAATAAGGAATATGTACCGATCGATCTTTCTATAATTTTAACCGATAAATTAATTTTGATGTGACGAGGACGTCACAAAAGTCTAAGTTGGGGAGGGTAGGTTATAACGATAAAATTAATTAATTAATTTAGCCCTCACAAAAATTTTTAGACTACATTCTATATCAAAAATTAGAAAGATTTACAGCCCCGCGTACCAAAACAGTAAAAAAATGAACTTTTAGCAGAGTTGGGCGCAGGGGGGGCGCAGGCCAGCGCTGGCCCTGCGTCCCATCGACCTAAATTACAGATTTGAGCATCACTTTTCATTTCTACAGACCCTAGAACAATAGTCTACGCTTAGGTGTGTGGCTCCTTCGAAAAAACATCATTTTTGCACCCAAAATTTGCAAATTTAAGCTTCAAAACGCCTACATTTTCATAAATACCCAAGATTTAGGCTAGAAATCACCTCTTTGTGGGTAGTTTCATCCATTTCGGAGATTTTTGGTAGAGAAAGTGGTGAAGAAAAAAGCTAGATTTGAACCAAGTTAAGCTTCCAATCACCAAGGTTAGTGTTTTTATTGAGTTATTGCAACTTATTTCATACTTTTTGAGCAAAAATGAAAGCTTGGGCTTCATGGTCATTCATGGAGTTTTCATGGTGATTTTGACTTTTTAGAGTCAAAGTATGTGAAATTGCATGAATTTGATGATAACCTTGATGTATGTTTTATGAGATATGTGTTTATGTGTTAAGTTTATTAATTTGTCATGGTTAATTTCTAGAAATTAATTTGAATTTAAAAATTTGGTTGCCAAAATCTGCATATATTAGTAAAATCATAAAATTTGGGTGATTAGCTTAAAAAAATTAATTTTATGTGCTAAATGGTTTTTAATTAAAATATGATAAATGTTTAGTGCTTAAAATAATGGCAAATTATAGACTATATATATAGAATGCAAAATGTGAGCGTAAAAGAATATATATATATATATATATATATATATATATATATATATATATATATATATATATATATATATATATATATATATATATATATATATATATATATATATATATATATATAGTTGCATTTTTTTAGGTAAGCGTAATTGTGCAATTTGATATTATAGGTTACATTAAATTGCGCAAAAAACCTCTAAGTTGGATCATTTTTGCTATTAAAACCCCCAACCATTTCTCATTGCACAAAAAACCTCCAACCGGTTAAAACTTTGTAAATTTGGATTTTTTTCAAAAAATCTGACTTGCAACCGGTTATACCGGTTGCAACTTGATGACATGTAAAATTTTTTAATAGATTTTTGCGTAAAAACCCCCCAACTTGTTTAGTTTTTTCAATTAAAACCCCAAATCATTTTTCGTTGGATAAAAACCAACCAACAAAGATAATTAAAATTGGGTCTTCACTGATTGTATTTTGATGACATGGATATTTATTAAAGTTTTATTTATTAAACAAAGAATTCGTTTCCCAATGAAACCTCCACCTTCTAGGCTCTAGCGAACCTCATTTCTCTCCCTGATCATATTCAGAAGCTAAAATGGAACATAAATAAACGAAATTGAACATAAAGCTGAACCTAAGAATACAACTCATGAACACAAAACAAAATCGATTCCATCGGCACAATTGAAGTTAAAATTCAAGATTAAGCGACAAAAGTTAATCGAACATACATACATAAAATAAAGAACAATGATTATAAAGGAGTAGATAGAGTAATCAGAGTTGCTGGAGGTAGAGGAAAAGAGAAGAGGTAAATATGATTGTTGGTTAGAGGTGAGAAAAAAATAGTTAAGGGGTTTTAATCGAAAAAGTCACCAAATTCGGGGTTTCTTATGCAAAAATTCAGTTTAAGAATTATACATGTAGTGCCACGTAGGCGCCACGTAAGTCGAGTTTGCCATGTGGACGCCACGCGTGTGCCATGTAAGCATGACAACCTATTATAACAAGTAACATCCTAATTTCAGAAGATTTTACCGGTTAGAGGTTTTTTGTGCAATAACAAATGATTAGGGGTTTTAATCACAAAAATGGTCCAACTTTAGGGTTTTTTGCGCAAATTTCCCTCAATTTATCTCATACATATTGCGGTTGGTTGGCACGAATTGTAGATGTTGAGGAGAACGAGGCAACGAACTCAAAATGTTAATGTCCCGATAGATTGGTCTCCAAACCTCCTATTATCCCAACACCCCAAACACATTAGAACACACTTGTTTTTTATAAGAAATATTTAAATAAAGTGTTAACTGAAATGAGGGTTAAGAGGAGTGATTTTGAGGACTACGGGATCCCATACCTTTTTGACTATTTGGGTGGGAAAGTGTGCTTGAGTTGGGCGGCCACGATATATATCAGGCCGATGTAGTCGAGTGGATGTCTACCCTACGGAGGGAGACGGGTCGTTCAGCGAACGGCTTTAGGTTGATAGGTACCGTCCATGGTAGGGACGTGGCGGTGGATGCCCAAATCCTTCGCCAATTATTTAATTTAGATACAGGGGTAGGCTACGAAGGGTCTAACCAGCAGGGGTATGAGTATAGGAATGAGGCCCAATTGCCTTCATTGATATGACTTGGTCAGGGGAGTGGACAGAGCAGGTTAATAGAGTTTTTATCCCATCCATTTTGGAGTTCGAGTCATCCACTTCCTACAGCCGAAAGGCTTTATCTCTGAGGTGTAAGGTGGTTCACAAGATTCTTGTGAACAACATCTTGCCTCATGATAGCGACCTGACCAAGGTTAGGCATAGGGATATCACAGTCCTTCACGCCCTTCTTAAGGGTAGGCCCAGACTGTCCTTCGCATGGACAATTATGAATGATTTATAGGTTATGTACGATATGAGAGAGAGGACGATCATCCCCCATGCTTGGTTGATCTCCAAGTTCCTTGAGAGGACGGGCTCACTTTCGCCCGATTCCGTGCTATCCCCCATTTCGGCGACGTTCATTACGGCCGTCATGTTCCCTACCTTGATTTTTAGGGAAGTTGACGAAGGGTTTGAGATATTCGACAAAGAGACAAATGAGTCGTATATCGAGGACTACACTGAGGATGAGAGGAGAGAGAGGGAGAGAGACAGAGAGAGAAGAAGGCCGCCAATAAGGCTGGAATTCGGCATGCTGATCCGAACCTAGGTGCATCTACCTCGCACAGTCGAGGTAATGACAGTTTTGATTTTAACCGCATGATGAGGCGGATATAGGATATAGCAGTAGGTCAGGGTGAGTTCCGAGAGGATGTGGCCCAGAGACTAGATGAGATGAATGGGCGTACGACCCATATTTATGATAGGGTCGATCACTTAGCGGGTCGGGTAGATCAGTTACAGGACGGGCAGAAAGCCCTGGCATACCAAAATGCCTACTACCAGCATCATGACTGGGCATACTGGGAGGGAGTCCGACATCACGAGGACTCCGTAGCTGGTATGCCATATCAGTCTTATGAGAATTACACGATGTCCGACTACCAGGCTTATAACCCTACCGTAGATACTTATCAGCGCTATCCGGCTCATGGCAGGCAGTACCTCCTGGACCCGATGCCTCCTCACTTGGTTCTGCCGACTGCACAGTTCACCCATGGCCAGAACCCGTATACCGATTTCTTCAACAGCGTCTTCGGTCCTCCTCCGCCGCCTCCTCCATTTGAATGATCAAGTACTATCCTTCCTTATTCTTTACTTTTCTGTCTTTTATTTTATTTCAGTTTGTTATGCATTTAATTTCTTTATCGTAATTTTCATTTATTTTTAGTTCTTAGCTGAGTCCTATTTAGAGTCTATAATGTTTATATAGTCTGTCATTCCTTCCCCACTCGAGTCTTGTTTTCCGATCAGGTCGTGGAACATGATGATACTTAGTAAATACATGTGCGAGTAAATTGGCTAGTGGTGACAGGATATTTTATAATTAAGAAAAGAGTCGTAGTGATAATTAAAACTTTTTTCTATGTAAAATGAATTTAAGTACGTTAAAATATATTTGGGCTTAAATATAAGTATTGTGTCAATAGATTTTGGAAACTCATGCAATAAGGGGAACAACTTAATCATGTTTTAGCCTCAAAAGTAAGTTAATTGTAGTCCAGATGGTTCGGGAAACTATGTCCGTAGGGGTATCACTCATGCCTAATCCCCTAAAACCATTTGGTTTGGGAGCGGTTGACTGAAATCTCGTTACATGGACCATCTAGCTAATCAAGTGAAAAGAATATAGATATAAGCATGGCGTTCAAAAGGAAATTTGTCGTAAACATGCAAAGAGGAAAAAGATGGTCGGAAGACCCACATGCTTTAAGTATCATAACCTTGAGCTAAAATGGTATTTTCAAAAGTGAGTGTCATTATATAAATTCTAAGAGAAGTATATTTTAACTGAAAACGTCTTTAATTTACATGTTAAGAATTTTAATGCATTAGTGTGAAGGCTAGCTTAATATAAAATTTCTAAAGTCACTGCCAATACATGTTCGTTATATAGTTAGTTCTGATTCCAAAAGTTTGTTCGGGGATGACCAAGAGTTAAGTTGGGGAGATTTGATAAGTCTGTAAGGTCTTGACTCTACGGATCTATCTCGACGCGACACCGTCCAACGAGTGCAGAATCCTCCTTAGCGGCTTGACGGTAAGATCACACACACGAAACACGGAGACTACCACGGCGTTATACGAATGATTACGAACGCACCTACACTATGATTCTCTCCGAAAACACTCTCTGAATACTAGTAAACTCGAGATCGCCTTTGTTTAATCACACACTGAAATTCTGCAAAAGTCTCATAATTATTCGAGTTAATCCTTAATTATACTGACAGATTCGAGTTTGTCTTAGGACAAATTCGAATCAGGCCCAAGGCCCATTCGAATTTGTCCTCAATGACACTTTCGAATTTACCTTAAGCACAAATTCGAATTTAGATCAAATTCGAATTTCACTATCAAACTTATGTTTGATTTTCTGTTTTAACTTATGTTTGAATATATCTTTGAACTTCTTGTAATACGTTACACTAAGTTCAAACATACAAACAATAAATATCAAACACACATAATCAGATATATCAAACACTAGTCAATATTCAATATTACGTAACTTGACTTACACAAAATGCTAACTATACTTAGACTGCTATCGTCACACAGGGTGTACCAACAGACTCCCCCTTGACGATAGCTTCTAACTATTTACATTTTGATTAAGTACTAAGGTCTATTTAAAATACTACCAGCATACAGACCTTGTTCGACACAAACCTTGACCACGTTCTGATACTTTTTGGCTTCAGGGTCCATATGCGCATCACACGAGATCTTGTGAACATGAAGCACTTGAAGATCATCTTTTGACAGATTAACCAGGTGCAACGGATCATAGACTCTAAGAATCACCTTTTCTTCGAGATCTTCCATTACAGCTTCACCTGTTTCACTTTCAACATACCACCAGTTGAGATTACCCAAAACATTCTGTGGCATCGGCTTCAGAAGGACTTTCTTTAAACATCTAACTGGTTTGTACTGAATTTTCATCCATGGTCTACCAGTCAGAGGATCAATTCTTGTGTGGTCCATAACTCTTTTGCCAATTCGTGGATTGAGCCTTTCAAATTTTCTAGACCTCCCCTCCCTTCTTATGATCTTAGCAATGATTTCAGCGTACGGATCGTCTCCAATATTGATAAGCTCCTTCCAGGCCAACGCCTTTATTTCACACTTGGGCAAAGAGTTGAAATCATTCAGCCTTCTCCTCAGATACTGAAGGCCATCCTTTCTCTTGATGATAAACAGCTGCAGTTCTCGATCGAAGAACCAGCTAAGTATATTTCCAGACAGCTTCCCAGCACTGGGCACAAGCATCTTTTCCTTCAACTCTATAGCCTTCTTTTCTGACCTAAACCATAGCTTTCTTTGTTCTTCATCAGTAAGCTCCCTGACGGGCTCTTCAACTTGTGATTCAATATTTAAAGCAGCTTTAACAGCTTCTATGTTAATCACATTTTGTTCCTCCGTCACATATGTATCAGTGATGGGATTTTCCTGAATAATTATTCCATTAGCTTCATCTTCCTCATCACCAAATACCTCATCATCTGGTTTCCATTCAGGAATATCTTCTGGAATAATCTCTCCTTCTTCCAGCTCATCAATCTCGTCTTCAAAATCAAAATCTAACACGTCTTCCTCAATATTCATCAGAGCTTCAATCATTTCGCTCATTTCGCTCTCCATGACCTTTGAGGAACTCGCCTCTCCTCCTTCAGTTCCAGTCTGACTTGGCTCCCCCTGACGTTCGGCATGTTGAGCAGCAGAAAAATCTACTGGCTCACTGTCTTTTGGTGCATCGGGATCATTGCCTTCATCATCATCTCCCCTTCTCAGCTCCTCAGAATCCCTGCAACTAGTCTCCCCCTGAGCCTTTAGATTTTTCATTAATTGCTCAATAAGGGACCTCATAGTGCGGATTTCTGCAGCCTGATCTGCAACGAACGTCTTCAACTCAAGATTCTCTTGTTCAATCTTTCCAACAAATGTCTTCAATTCTACATTCTCTTTGTCAATATTTGCATTATGCGCTTGTATCTCGCCAATGGCTTTAGTGAGCTGAAATATTTGGACTTGTTGGAAATCAACCTTGCTTCTGAGCTCAAAAAACCGTTGATTGTCAATGAAGGTGGATGAGGTGGATGGAATGGATTGGATGGGTGTCGGAATGATTGGTGGTGGAATGGACGTTTGAATGGGTGGTGGTGGACTAGATGATTGAGCGGATGTTGTTTCAGGCTCAGAAGCAGAAGCCGACGAAGCTCCCTGCATAAATCGATGCCTCTTGGCCCTCTGCCTAGGCACCAAAGGGGCTGTATCTTCAGCCTCGAAATCGGAGTCATCTGCATCTGAATCCCTCGATGCTCTTTTCTTTGCTGCCTCTTCGTCGATAACTACGATCCTGGATCCATATCTGCCTATACGGACAGCCGGATCCTCTATCTCTATTGTTGTTGCTTCTTCAGCTACTTCTTCTATCTCAATCTCTTCCATTTCTTCCGACTCAGAATCAGATGTGGTCACAGCTTGACCTTCTTCCTCAGGCACATAATCCTCTATCTGTCGAAAAATATCTTCTTCCCCAGCTGGAGGTTCCAAAATATTTCCTACCAGCTCAGATGTAATCTCTTCATTTGCATGAGGCCCTTGTGCCAAAATCTCTTCCAATGTCTCCACCCGTGGATCAGTTACGGGGGCCACAACTGAAGGACCTGCTTCTTCTGGCTCTTGCACTCTGCTCGATGAAGGCCTAGTAGCCTGAGTCTGTCTAACTGAAGGTCTCTGCCTCCTTCTTTGTTGTTGCTGAGGCCTCTGCTGTTGCTGTTGCGGCTGTTGCTGAACTTGAACTTCCCCGGCCCAGTTGGCACCTTCAGGGGCTTGAAAATCAGGATTCACCACAGCACCAAAAAGTGGTGCCTCTACTGGTCTAGCCAATGCACCCCTGTGGGCTTGACAATCAGCAAAACTCCTTTTGTCGATTACTGCAACACTTTGAATCTCTGGCAATTGCGGCAGATTTGGCAAGAAATGTCTGATCAACATCATGACGAACCTAGGATACATTAAAAATCTTTCTCTTGTTGGAGCTGTTATTTGGTGAACAAACTCCGCAAAGAACATTTCAGAATAACTGAACCTCTGGTTATAGACCAACGCGATCATTGCCGATTGAATCTTCGACACAATGTAATCAAAACCCGCTTTCTTCGGAGCGAAGCACACCATGAAGACATGTGCTAAATATCTCCATTGCCCAATCAACCGCTCTTCATATATGATGCCTTTGCCACATCAAGGCTATACCCCATTCTTATGAACGCAGCTTGCCTAACTTCCAATGGAAAGTCTATCGGCCCAGCTTCTTGCTCGGCAGAACCCAACTGCAAAACCCAGCGTAATACATCTGCTGAAAACACGAGAGGTTGTCCAGCGATCCTGGTCCTCAATACTGTCGGAGTAACGGTACAATCGACCTGCAGATGGTCCCAAAATTCCCGAACATACGGCAGCACTATCTGGACGTTATGCGAAAGGGCATAAGAAACCCTTGAAGCGGCCAAAAAATTCACCATCTGGCGGAATGCCTGAGCTTCAGGCAGCTCACGGTATGGAGAAATGACCATATTGTGATTTTGGACAAACACTCTATCCGCCATATCTGCACAATAAAGTATGTAATATATTAGAATGATCAAAATCAAAATAAACTTGTTTAAATTCAAATTTGTGTTTATTTTGAACTTATGTAAGTTCAAAATCCAACACACGTGAATTTCTACAAGTTTGGTTTTAAAATTTAGTCAAATATTTTGATTTTAATGGTAAATTCGAATAACATATTCGAAACAACCCTCATTCGATTTTATTGGTTTGTTCGAGTTTAGTGACAAACTCGAAGCCATGAACAAACTCGAAATGTCGATATGTTAAAAACAAAACTCCAAGATTTAAACCATTTTAGACTTAGACAATCACATCCATTAGTCCTAATAGGTCCTAATCGAAGATATCTGTCACTTATTTGAAGTTTCACCGATTCAAACTTTGTTATTTTGAATTACAAAGTTCACACCATTAAAACTTCAAAGTCGGTCGATTTTGGCTCATGTTGAGTCTAAAACATCCTAAATCTTGTACAATGATGTTGATTATACCTAGATTTGGTAGTATTCTCGAACACAAATGGACAAAAACTCGACAAATAGTCAAAAACTCGAAACGACAAAGTCGAAGCAGTAAACTTGAAATCTCTCAATATAAACTCGAAGCACTAAATTCGAAGGTAGGTGAACAATGAATGTTCACTGTTGACCTATTTATACTAACCATTTTCGAGTTTGTTTCCAACTTTGATTTTACTGCCAAATTCGAATATACATTCGATTTTGGCTTAAACTCGAATTTAACTTGAAAATTTTGAAAATCTTTGAATTAAATTCAACTTTTTCAACTTTTCCAACTTTTTCGTTTAACGGACCAAACTATGCAAAATTGTTTACCCTAAGCACAAGATTTTCACGCAGTGTTTATTCAACTAAGAATGCATCCTCAGTAACTTTGACCTTTTTCCTAAATAAAATTAAAAATAAAACTGAAGCAAAAATAAAATAAAATAAAATAATAAAATAAAGTAAGATTAAAATTTTGAACAAAAAATTTAAACTTAGACTAATCTTCATTAATTTTAAACTTTACAGCCTAGACTTAACACTAACCGAATATTTTTGGTGAGTATAGTCAAAGAAAGGTTCAATCAGATAGCGGTGTCAAATACGCACTTTCAGTATTCAACTTTCACACTTAGGAATTTTTTTGATTCCTTTGATCGTTCGTCGTGACACACATTTCTAGATGATTGTTGGTATTATTTTCCCTTTAAACATGTTACACTTCGGAATATCCCTTGGCCCTTTTATTTATCAAGAAATTACCTTACGTGACTCATACTTAGACATACTTTTATGATCAAGGCATACACACAATGATTATAACTTTTGGTATTGCAAACTTTCTTTAAAAGGCAAATGTCGGACACAGGTCTGTATTTACATACAACAAAGTGTCTTAGATTGTCTTAAAGTTTATTTTTAAAGCTAGCAAGACAGCGGTGACAGGTCTGTACCGACGTACAACAAAGCGACTTATCTTGCTAACTCGAGTCAAACCAGAGGCAACAGGTCTGTACTTACGTACAACAGAGTTACTTGTTTTGACTCTCAACTCAGTATATGATCTTTCTATTCTTTTCATTTCTTTAAGATGTATCTGATGTTGCTTTGCATACCTCATTTAGAATCAATGTCTGTATGTCTCTAACATAAAATTAAGACCATTTGGTCATACATCTAAGTTAGTGACACATCTGACTTATTCTTGAATATTTTATTAGCCTTGAGACTCCCTGTATGTATTATGCCTACCAACATATCAAACTAGATAATGTATAACACTTAGAATTTTAGGTGCATTTTGTGTGAAAGCTAAACACTTAGAGATTGTATCAACTGTGCTAATTTTCGTCACTTTGAACCTATGTATCTAAGACTTAACTCATTTTCTTATATTCTCTTTTTTTTGAACTTTTTTGTGGATTTCTCTATTTTTTTCTTTTGTTTTTCATAAATAAGGGTAAGAAAATAAAATAACCTACTACCTTACTATAAAAGGAAAATATCCTAAGCTACTAAACTTACTATAAAAAGAAAGAAATGCTACTGCTATAAAAAGAAATAAAACTCTACTAAGGTCAACTTACTCTGGATTACGCATTCCGTTTAGTTGAATTAAATACTCAAAACGTGACTTATCAAAAGCTTTGCTAAATAAATCTGCATTATTATCATCCGTTGCAACTTTTACCAGCTTGATTAAGTTCTTTTCAGCACAATCACGTATAAAGTGGTGTCTTATGTCTATGTGTTTGGTTTTATTGTGTTTAACTGGATTATTAGTTATTGCAATTGTTGACTGGTTATCTATCCTAATAGGAGTATGAGTATAAGTCAAACCGTAATTGCGCAATTGTTGTTGTATCCACAAAACCTGTGAACAGCAACTACCAGCAGCACCATATCCGGCCTCGCACGTTGACACGGCTACCGAAGTCTATTTCTTGCATTGCCAGGAAACGAGTCTCCCTCCTAGGAACTGACAACCTCCAGTTGTTGATTTGCGCGTCAAGCTGCATCCTCCGTAGTCTGAATCCGTGAACGCCTCCAACTCCAGATCGCCCTCCGCGTGATACCAAAGTCCCAGCTTCGGTTTCGACTTGAGGTATCGTAGAATCCGCTTCACAGCTTTCATGTGCATCTCTTTTGGATTAGCTTGAAACCTAGCACAAATACAAACAGCAAACATTATATCAGGTCTAGAAGCAGTAAAATACATAAGTGACCCAATCATGGCCCGATATAACGTCGGATCCACATCGGTATCACTTTCTGTACCCGGTCCGAGATTATGATTCACTTGAATCGGCATGCTGAAGTGAGCTGTCAGCTTGGTTCCTTCCATCCCGAAGCGCTCTAAGATGTCGTAGACATACTTCGTCTGATGAATAAACATGCCCTCCTTCCTCTGTTCGACTTGCAAACCCAGAAAGAAGTTTAACTCACCCATTGCACTCATCTCAAACTTTGACTTCATCACCTTTTCAAAATCTGTGCACATCTGCTCGTCTGATGATCCAAAAATAATATCATCGACGTACACTTGTACCAAGATGAAATGTTCTCCTTTTCGCTTCACGAACAGTGTACTATCTATTCTCCCTCTTTCAAACCCGTTTTCTAAAAGATGGTTGGATAGAGTCTCGTACCACGCCCTCGGTGCTTGATGCAATCCATACAAAGTCTTATCTAACCGATATACTCTGTCTGGATATTTCGGATCTGTAAACCCGGGCGGCTGTTCCACATATACCAGTTCCTTCACTTTCCCATAAAGGAAAGCACTCTTAACATCTAGCTGATAAAATTTAAAACCTTTGAAGGAAGCAAAAGCTAGAAACAAACGAATTGCTTCAAGCCTTGCCACTGGCGCGAATACTTCATTGTAATCGATTCCTTCCTCTTTGTTGAAACCCTTTACCACCAGTCTTGCTTTGTTGCGAGTGACTATACCCCGATCATCTCTTTTGCACCTAAAAACCCATTTGGTTCCTATTGCTATTTCTCCTCGAGGTAACGGAACTAACTCCCACACTTCTAGTTTCCTAAACTGTGACAGTTATTCCTGCATCGCTTCAACCCAAGAGTTGTCTTTTAGTGCCATTTGCACATTTTTCGGCTCTACTTGCGAGATGAAACATGAGTAGAGGCAGGTATGAAAGGCCTCGGAGTCATTTATCATCGACAACAACATTGTGTTGTTATTTAAACTACTCCTAGTCCTCACACCAGTATTAGGACTTCCTATGATACTTTCAATAGGATGATTCTTGTTGATCCTATATGTCTCTATCTTGTCAACCCTCAGATTATCTCCCAAATTTGATCCTATCTCTCCTAATGGGGGAACGACTTCAGACTCCACATTTCCTTCCTCATGGACACTGTCTTCAGAGTTAGAATTTGTTGTCAGATTTTCGTTTGTAGGCACTTCAGAATCATTTTCTTCTAGAGATCTTTCTTCAGTTGATGTAGGCTCGGATGTTGATGGAAAGGTGGTCCTCGGAAAACTTTGACCCTCGTCATTCAAGTTTAATGACGACAAATCCTGCTCGATTGTACCTGCATTTCCATCCAAAGGAATGATAAATGACTCAAACAATTTGTCATAATCAAATATCTATTCCGGACCTGTTTGGGATTCATGTGTATAACTTGTGACTTCAATGTTATACACAATCTCAACTGTACCATTTGATTTGTTAAAAACCCTTTTATTTGGTGAGTTCGGCACATAACCTAGGAAGTATCCTTCGTCAGCCTTTTCACCAAACTTAGGTTGATGTTTTGTTTTCATTAAAGTACATGGTACCCCAAAAGGTTCGAAGCCAGTTAAATTTGGTGGCCGTTTATTCAAAACTTCATAACAGGTTTTGTTCAATGATTTGACAGTAAGGACCCGGTTTAAAACATGGCATGCGATATTCACTGCCTCCCCCCAAAACATGGTAGGAAGCTTTGAATCCGATAGCATGGTCCTTGCTGCCTCAATCAATGTCCTGTTTTTCCGTTCGGCCATCCCATTTTGTTGTGGCTCATAAGGTGCACTAAATTGATGCACTATGCCCTTTGATAGGCAATATACATCAATAACAGTGTTTCTGTTCCGTTATCACTTCTAATTCGTTTAACCCTCGTTCCGTAAGAATTTTCCACTTGGTCTAAGAACCCTATGAGCTTGGCAGCCGTCTCGTCCTTTGTACCTAAAAAGAAAACCCAAGAAAAACGTGAGTAATCGTCAGTAATAACTAAACAGTACCAACTACCACCTATACTCCTTTTGTTGATTGGTCCGAAGAGATCCATATGCAACAAATCGAATGTGGCAACGATTGAGTTCTGAGTCTTGGACTTGTGTGCCTTCTTGTGTTGTTTTCCTTTCTTGCACGGTAGACACTTATCCTCGAACTAAAAACTCTTCATAGGGACACCTTGCACCAGTCCATTTTTCGTAATGTAGTTCATTTTCCTTAGGTGCAAGTGTGCCATGCGTCTGTGCCATAAAACCGACTCAGTCTCTGAAGCTTTAGATAGGAGACAAATTGGTCCCATCGAAGATTCCAGCTTGTTCATGTCGAGCATGTACGTGTCTTTCTTCCTTGGAGCCCTCATCAGTATCCACTCTTCAGGTACTTTGAACCCCGGTTTTAGCACTAACGCCTCAGTATCAGTAAAAAACTGAGTTCTTCTTATCACAGATTTGAGATACACTAATGAGATTGTGAACCAGTTTATTAACGTGATAAACTTGATCCAGTTTGATAGTCCCATTAGTGACCACTCCAGTACCGGTGATATTTCCTCCTTTATTGCCAGCGAATGATACAAATCCCCGATTCCCTCCCTTGAAGTCTGCAAGAAGACTTCTTTCCCCTGTCATGTGCCTGGAGCAACCACTGTCGACGAACCATTTGTTGTTTGGACCTGTAGTTATCTCCTGCACATGAAAGAAAATAGGTTAGTTATCACGGGGAACCCAAGCCATAACTGACTTGGTAATACCATTCTCTTCCACATACTTAAACTCTTTCAAATACCCATCTCGCCTTTCAGGTGACTTGGGTTTTTGAATTGGAGCCTGTTGTGGTGCAGAGTGATTTAAGTTCACTCTCGGCCTTTGTGTAGGCATTTGTTGTGGAGCTCTTGTATAGTTACGATTATAATGCATTTCCGTCTGATATCCCTGAGCTCTACCTGGTGTTTGATGTCTAACAAGAGTATGTGACCTAACCGGAGTGTAAGCTCTGCTAGGTGTGGTACTCCTATAACTCTTTTGCGGTCCCGACCTAGATTGATTAATGACTCGATTTGGTGAATTAGTCCTAATCACTTCTTTCGGTCGACCTGACACAGGTGTTGTTTCACAGCACATTTTTGTGCGGCTTGCACAGTTTTCTCGGTATTTTGAGAACTACTAGTGCTTGCAACACTTGGAGAAGGCTTATGTTGTTCCTGCTTTCCAGTTTTAGGTGTAGACTCTACCTTCCTATGTGGACACCTGGAAGCAACATGCCCCCTTTCGTGACATCTAAAGCAAGACATTTTGTCAATTGACTTTTTGTGTGTGCCCTTTGACTTAGGTGTCTCACTAGTGTCTGGCTCTTTTGTTTCAACTATAGCGACTGGTTCATCCTCCTGATCATTAAAGTCAATTTTGTGTTGTCCTACAGGTTTATCACTAGAGGATGGCACAAATTTAACCTTCTTAATCTTGATATTATTAGCAGTCACCTTAGTTTCATTTTCCTTAGCAATTTCAGACACTGGTTCCAGTATTTCCTCTTATTCAACTGTTTTATCAGTTTTCTCCTGATGTTGAGGTACATAGTTATCGTTGAAAGGTGGAGGACTCTCATGATACCCTAGACCTACAGGCTTCTTAGACTGACGCTGTGCATCTAAGATTTTCCCTAGGTTAAGAGATGAGTTCCTAAACTTTTCAAGTTTACTGTTGACCTCAGCTACCTTTACCTTAGATTCTGCTAGCTCTACCTCTTTGGTTTTAAGCTCCTTGGTCAATGCCTCAACATGTTCATACATCAGTTCTAACCTAACACACTGTTCGCTCAGTTTGTCCTTTAAAACTACAACATCTTGCGCATCTGCCTTAATCTTATCCCTAAGATCTTGCTTTATATCTATTAGGCTAGCATTATCTGATTTTAACGATTCATTTTGAGCAGATATTGTTTGATGTGATTCAAGTGCTAAATTTAACCTATCGTTAGATGTAGCACACAAAACACATAAATCATGGAAAAGAGAAAAGTTTAGAGTTACCTTGGCATGATCTGATTCCACGTTGGCCATTTGTGCGGCGAACTCCAGAATCGTCTGATCGTCTGACTTTTCTACCCACATCGGACTGCTTTCATTCTGACTGTTGTCCCCTGTCTTTTCCTCTGCTCCATCACTTCCAGTCTCGGTCACTTCAGCCATAAAGGCTCTAGCGTTCGACTCTGGATGTGTACTCCAGTCATAAGTTCCATCTAGCTGTCTGTCTGATGTGACATTGGATAACAGACCAGCTATATTTTCCTGACTGGTTGAACTACTCGGTAGATATCGCCCTTGCGATTGATTCTGATACTGTCCCTGGTAGTTCTCTACTTTCGGTCTCTGACACTCTCTAGCGAAGTGTCCTAACCCCTGATAGTTGTAACACTTAACCTTGGAGTTATCAAATCCAATCTTATTGTTACTAATGTTCAGATTCCTTCCCGTTCTTTTGATGAACCTTTTAACTCTCTGAGTTACCATGGCCAGTTGCCATTGTAGATCCATCTCTTCTAGATCATCAGGGTCTACCTGATCGTAATCCTCATCCCAAAGCGCAGGATCGTTGATTTTGCCCTGAACGCAATTGCCGTAAGCGGCCACGAATGAAGCCAACAGATTCAGATGGTCTTCAGCAGATTTTGCGCTCATAGGCATCTTGGAATACCCTTGAGATGTAGATGCCGAAGTAGCCTGATGCTGCTTTTCTTCTGGTCTAGCAAACCCTAAGAAAGCTCTACTTACTGAGTCTTCTGTTTCAGCCGGTGACGATGTTTCTCCTGAAAAGAAAGTTGTGGCCGTCTTCAATTCAGTTGCTGCTGAAGGATTTGATTTCCCAAAGTACATAGCAGGATCTTGAACTTGGTCATAATCCGTTTCCTTCTTCAGCAACTCAAAGTGATATGCCCTCAGCGTTCCGATAACATTATCTAGAGTCAGAGTATAGAACTTGTCTGCATCATGCTTTATCAAGGCCACATACATTTTCCATTTAGCCGGTAAAGCATCTAGTATATTGTTAATTTTCTCTGTTTCACTATACTCCACATCATGGCTGTCTAACTCAGTCAATAGATGATAAAATCTGGTAATAGTCTCATCCAGCTTTTCGTTCTTCAATGCTTTGAAGATGGCGAACTGCTACTTGAGCATTTCCATTCTGTTCTTTCTGACTCTCGGGTTACCTTCACACCGTTTCTCTAACGCATCCCACAGCTCTTTTGCTGTCTTCTGATTTCGGAAGGTGTGCAAGATCTCCTGAGGTAACGCCATTCTAATGATAGCGAAGGCACGGTTCTCGGCTTCATACAGCTTTTTATCGTCATCCTTCATCTTTGAATAAGGCACAACCTTTTGTCTTCCTTCAACCTCAGCTGTAGGTGGAACGTATCCTTCGTCGATACAAATCCACATTCGCATATCATTAAACCTTGCGAAGTCGGCAAACCTATCCTTCCACCAGTAATAGTCCTCTATTTTCATCAACTTCGGTGGAGAATTCGCTTTTCCAACCTCGTGATCCATCTCAATGAATCTCTGTAGACTTGTCATTGTTTCAAATATTTTTGAATTCAAACTTAAATAATTTAATTCGAAATTAATTTAAAGTAATTCTTTCGAATTTGAATAAATTCGAGATTAATTAATTTTAAGCTGGTTTGGAATTAAATTCGAAATCCCTAATTCGACTTTAGTGTAAAGTTGAAAATCCAAGCAAATTCGAAATAGCCAAATTCGAATCAAACTTTAAAGAATCTCGAAAGGAGCGTATTTTCAGTCAAACTCGAAAATGAGAAAACCCTAAAATCCCCTTAACAAAGTCGAGCGCCGCAAATTCGAAAAACGGCTAATACTTCGAGTTTTTCAAGTTTTGCAGATTAAACCAATATTTTTACAAGTAAAAATACTGATTTTGAGCAAAAACTTGAACTACAACAAAGTATTTCCGGAAATCTGATTTGATAAGCTCGAAAAACCTCCAAAATCGTGATATTAACCGTCCAAAATGTCAAGAAACCTAGGATGTTGCTTATGAACACGAAGAACACCAAGAACACCCCAATGGATCTGATACCACTTGTAAGGTCTTGACTCTACGGATCTATCTCGACGCGACACCGTCCAACGAGTGCGGAATCCTCGTTAACGGCTTGACGGTAAGATCACACACACGAAACACGGAGACTACCACGGCGTTATACGAACGATTACGAACGCACCTACACTATGATTCTCTCTGAAAACACTCTCTGAATACTAGTAAACTCGAAATCGCCTTTGCTTAATTAAACACTGAAATTCTGCAAAAGTCTCATAATTATTCGAGTTAATCCTTAATTATACTGACAGATTCGAGTTTGTCTTAGGACAAATTCGAATCAGGCCCAAGGCCCATTCGAATTTGTCCTCAATGACACTTTCAAATTTACCTTAAGCACAAATTCGAATTTAGATCAAATTCGAATTTCATTATCAAACTTATGTTTGATTTTCTGTTTTAACTTATGTATGAATATATCTTTGAACTTTATGTTTGAACTTCTTTTAATACGTTACACTAAGTTCAAACATACAAACAATAAATATCAAACACACATAATCAGATATATCAAACACTAGTCAATATTCAATATTACGTAACTTGACTTACACAAAATGCTAACTATACTTAGAATTTATACGGTTTCCGAGTCATATTATGATCATTTTAAGCACCGATACTTTGTAAAAATCCATATTATTACTCCAAGTTTGTATTTGAGGGCCAAGATGTTAAAAAGAAGCAATCCGAGAGAATTCAGAGCAAACCGAGCTGAGGGGGGCGCAGGCCTGCGCCACCCTGCGCTCCACATAGCTTCCCAACTGTCCAAATACGTTCCAGCACATTTCAGCTAAACCCTAGCCGCATCCGGGCGCAGGGGGGGCGCAGGCCTGCGCTAGTGCGGCGCAAAAACGTGTTTTACAGCCTGTGGAACCCTAATCTCGACCTCCCTATAAATACAAGTCGAGGGGCAGCTTTGGAGAGAGTCCCAACGTGTGTGAAAGTGTGTTGAAGCCCTGTCGGAGTGGATCTACGATACGAGAACAAAGACGGTGATTCGCAAGCTACCCAATGGCTCAGATCTATGATTGTGACGAGCATACGATGAGCGGCTAATCACATTAGCCGTTTGCGGAGGATCTACGGCTAAGTTTACTCTTCTTTAATTTCTTATGTTTTGATGTATTCGTATTAAGCGAGATCTATTATGTGTATGAAAATGATAAACATTTGGCTATGATTATAATTATGTGTTGCGATTGGTAAAAGCAAGATAGTTTATCGTGGTGTTATTATTCGTGCCGAGTCCATTAGCTTAGGGATTAAGACGAGTATTAATGTTGCATACGCTATGCCGAGAGTTATTGGTTAAAACACGTTTGATTAATTTAGTCGCGCAATTGGTTATGTCTATGTGATCGTTGCATGAAATTATAGTTAGTAATACGTATGCTGTGGTGATCCCGTGAATGGTTATTCATCTCTTGATTGTTTATCTACTACGTTAGTTGTCTTGTTATTAATTCTTGTTACAAAGCAATAGCAAATCATTACTTTAAACAAATCATTCAAATCCACAAATTCACAATTTAAATGCTTTCAATAAACTTATAAGGCTAATAACCCAATCTTGATTACGACCACACTCCCTGTGGATTCGACCCTTACTTCTCTAGCTAAATAGTGGCTTTAAGGACTAATTCTGCGGGTCACAACGACAGCTTGTCATGCCCATGATAAATTAACATATAGTAGATGCTCCTCGAATAGAAGTAGGCCCTATAAAAGATCACGTGTACTCACCTTGATCGCAATAGCTAACTCCAACTAATCCCGGTAACATAAATCTATCTCGCCCCGATCTCTATTAGTCCGTGTGAATCTTCACATATTAATCGTGATTTAACAGACGATACCTGAACACCCAATAATCACTGATACGATTGATAAACCCCCAAGGTGTAACCTAAATAGGCCCCTAGGCCCAAAAGTCCAATCTGGCCCCAATGGGTTGATCGCGGTCGTGCTCCACCCAACGTGGTCGCGCTCAACCCATCACGGGTCGTGCTCCCACCATGGGTCGTGCACATTAACCCTATCTTAGGCTCAGACTCGCACCGCCTCGGACCCTATCGCAGACGCGCCCCAGTAATCGCAACCGCGATCGAGGTGAAATGTAGGTCCTTTGTTCTGTTTCAACTATGTCCATATCGCCAATTCAATTCCAGCACTTAATATATATATATATATATATATATATATATATATATATATATATATATATATATATATATATATATATATATATATATATATATATATATATATAAGCGTTTGGAAACCTTTGTTAAACCAATTCGCTACTTCTAACCTCATATAACATAAACAGATTCAATTAATCAAAGGATTTCTTACCTTGCAACTTAGAGAGCAGTGCTATGTTTACTGATTTCCAGTAACAACTTGAAGATGAATCCCAAATCCCAATCAATTCTTACCTTGCAACTCTCAGAGCACAACTTGAAGATGAATCCTAATCAATTCTCCAAATCATTAACTATGTTTATAGATTTCCAATTTCAGCAACACATACAACACACTCTTTTTATTTTCTTTGGAAGTGAAGAAAAGAAGGAAAAGATTTAAGCATGGTATACATATATATGTCTCTTTATATTGCAGGTTCCACACTGGTATCCGACCTCGTTATCACAATTTCACAATTAATATCATTAAATGCCATTTGATCTCGTAAATTCATATTTATTGTCAATCCGCTAAAAGTATTATCAGGAAGCCACATAACATTGGTCCCGACACGTAATATCAATATTATAATTATTCAATGGGATATTTACACGTGCCTGCTCAGAAATCGTGGGATATTTATTACTCAAATTTATGTCTTTTATATTAAATTTATTTCACTCGTATTTTTAATCTTTTAGATTTGCTTATTATTTAATGATAATAGGGATATTAAAAAAACAACATGTATAATAATTATTAAACAAGTAAGGGCAAAATGATCATTTTAAATGGCCGAAGGACGATATCCGTAACAAAACTTCAACCGCAAGTACTGTCAGTGTAATTTTTAAAGTTAAATGATCCAATCCATAATTTATAGTTACCACATGGACGAAATTGGTAATTTACCCTTTTATTTATTCTCATATTATATTTTTAAAATATCATAAGTAATTTTTTTAAATAGTTCATTAATTGAGTTTTAATATTACAATTCATTATTATTATGGTTTTTGTTACGTAAATTAATAAGTAATATTTTAAAAATGTATTTATTTTAACACAATAATTTTTGTAAGAGTAAATTACAAAAATGATTCTTATGGTTTGCATAAAATTTTGGATTCACTCCATGTGGTTCAATTTGCATTAACGGACAGGTCATTATTTGCATTGTTTACTTGCAGAAATGGTTCATTTGTCTCATTTTTCCTAAATGACAATTATACCATTTTCAATAATAACAAGTTTTGTCCCTTTCTTTTCATAAATTTTATTTCTGTTTTTAAATTTTAAATTATAATCTAATAAAGATGATTTGATTAATTTATTATTATTATTATTATTATTATTATTATTATTATTATTATTATTATTATTATTATTATTATTATTATTATTATTTAAGATGTATTAATTTTTTTTATTAAAGTTATACTTTTTTTTATCTATTTAATTAGTGTATTTTATGTTTCTATTAGGTATTTAATTTATTTATTAAAATTTTGTTTATACTAGATTTCTTTATTTTTAATATTTATATGTTTTTTTGTATTTTTTATGTTTCCATTTATTTATTTCATTACGTTGATATATATTGATTTCATTATACCTTTTTAAGAAAAAATATATAAATTTAGGGGCGTTTAGATTTAGATATTTGTTACATTATTATTTCGTTTTAAATTTAATACTCTATCTTTTTTATTTACATATTTTGTTACATTAAAACATTTAGTCATACAAATAAAAATGTTAGGTTCATATAGTTTTCCTGGAAATTATAATTAAACCAAAACATATTAATATAACAAAATATTTATGTCATAACGAATAAAATGTTATGTTTATATATTTTACTTAAAATTTATAACCAATTTAAAACGTATTAACCTAACAAAAAATTTAAAATCAAAATAAAGAAAATGCTAAGTTTATATTCTTTTCTTAAAACTATTATGAATTTGAATCGTATTAATGTTACACTATAATCCTATTTGAAATAATAAATGAAATGTAAGATAAATAAAAGTTTAATTAAACCATAACATATTAGTATAATAAAATATTTAATTTTTTTTGTCAGGGTATTATGTTTTAAGTTGGTTATACCTTTCAAGTAAGATATATAAACATAACATTTCATTCGTTATGACATAAATATTTTGTTATATTAATATGTTTTGGTTTGATCATAATTTACAAGAAAACTCTATAAACCTACATTTTTATTTGTTGACTTAAATGTTTTGATGTAACAAATATTTAAATCAAAACAAATAAATTTTAAATTTAAACCGAAATAATAATGTAAAAAATGTCTAAATCCAAATGAATTAAATGTTAAGTTTATATATTTTACTTAAAAATGTACTATGAAATAAAAATATATCAACGTAATGAAATAAATTGATGAAAAAAATACAAAATACAAAAACATATAAATATTATAAAGATGAAATCTAATATAAATAAAATTTTAATAAATAAATTAAATAAGTAATGCAAACGTAAAATAAATTAATTAAATGGATAAAAATATAACTTAATTAAAAAATAAATACATCTTAAATACTAATAATAATAATAATAATAAATTAATTTATTAAATCATCATTTATTAAATTAAGATTAAAGATTTTAAAAAAATAAAATTCATGAAAAAAGAGGGACCAAAATTGTTATTAAGGAAAATTGTAACACCCGACTCCCGAGCAGATGTATGTAATTATCCTATTGACTGATTATAATATTGAATATTACGTTGGTTTAATTGCGTCCCGTATAGTGGATTTTACGTGTCGGGACCGGTAATACGTGGCTTCGGGATATAGCTTTAGTGGATTAATTATAATTATGGATTCACGTGATCAAATGGGACATATTGATATTAATTGTGAAAATTTGATAACGGGACCGGGTATCGGTGTCGAACTCGCGATATATATGGATACGTATAATAAACGTATGTTCTTATATCTTCTTTGACTTTCCAAAAGTATACAAAGTGTTGTGTGTGTTTTGTGTGTACTCTGGATATCAGAAACAGAAAGAATTAAACCAAGTGTTGATGCTGGAAAGCATTGGAAACCTTCTTTTGTGTTCTTCATTCAAGCAAGGTAATAGAAGCTTCAATTCATGAGTTGTATTATGTTAATTGTTGGGAAATCATGGGAATTGATTTATGTGAATATTAAAAGTGTTTTGGTATTGAGATCTCGAGTTGATATGGTTGGAAATCGATATATGGGTTGAAATCACCACGGACAGAATTTGAAAAAGGAAGAAAATGAACCTGCACCGCGAGCGCGACCGTGATCAGACTATTTTGGCCAGATTGGGTTTTTGGGCCCCGGGAACCTATTTGGGTTGTTTTAAATGAGGGTTTTACCAATTATGTTAATGATTATGGGGGCATTTGGGGCTTATCCGTGAGTTTAGGTTAATCCGATTCGTTGTGTATGTACATGGACTGTTAGAGATTGGGACGAGACAGATTTGGGTCAGCGGGACTAGTAGTTGGTTGGTAGATCCAGGTTAGTACACGGGTTCTTTTCAAAGGGCCTACTTTTATTCGAGTCAATATATGTGCATAAATTTTCTCTGATGATATTATGTGCACTGTGAGCTGCCCCTCAGGTATGATATTACCTTTCTTTATTATATGATACATGTGAATGTATAGTGAGTTGTAAATGAGATCCACTATAGAGTGATCGAGATGGGTTATCGCGGGAGCTGGGTAGCTCTGTTTAACCCTGTGTAGGGTTCCCATATATATATATATATATGTGTGTGTGTGTGTGTATGCCGTTGTGTTTATTGCCAATTCGTTCCTGAGCTTATTATTTCTTGCTAGCCTCCACGGGTGTGGCTTGGCTGCAGGGGGCAGGGGTTTCCCCAACTGAGATGGGTATCTCATTGTGTATTGGATCTCAAGTGCCTCCGGGTAGAGGTTAGTGTGCTTCTGGGCAGAAGCTAGTGCGACATGGGTTATGTCAGATAAAGATGGTGTTTGGTTTTGCGGTATGAACGAGATTATTAGCTTATTACGTTACAATAATGCAAATAATTGGTTTAAAGTGTTTGGATTGCATATGTTAATAAGTGATTATTTGCGTTTAGAGTTAATCCTACCACACTTTTTCATAAGTTAAAAAATGTAGCTTATTTGCTTAATAAGTGATTATTTGGTCATTTTACAAGTGAAAACGCAAATCTAAACACCTTAAAAACTGATTATTTGATAATTAAGATAACAAACAGCAGAAGCTAAACCAAACACTACATTTCCAACATCACTTGTTGTTACAGCTATTATATGATTATTAGTTATCAAAACGCTTCAACATTTTTTCAAACGCAAATCCAAACACCCTCAGAGTAGAGTTAATGTGAATGGCATGCTTAACATGTGATTATGTGAATATGCGATTAGTACAGAGTCTAAACCCTTGTGTAACCACGAGCTGTGAAGCTTACGTATTCGAGTCTAAAAGTGTGTATCAGGGGGGGACAGAAGATAGGGCACCAACTCCTGAGTAGAAGTAGGAACTTCGAGACTGTTGTTGAGGGTTTTAGGTTTTGTTGACTGTACGTGGTTACTGCTGATATACTGTTGGGTAACTTTGGTTATTTGTATCGAGCTTTTGTACGTGGACATATGTACTTTGGGTATATGCATATGGGCTTCCGGGACATGTATGCTGGGTTAGCAGTTAAACAGTGTTGTTTATGTCGTGTGAAATGTTTTAGTTAGTAGTGTTTGTGTAAACCTTTGACAATGGATAATGAATAGGGTTAATTATGTCAAAAGATAACATAGTGTCACAGTTTTTTCAATCTGGATAACATACTACTTGTTTTTTCTAATTAAGGTAACATACTTTCCAATCAAGTTAATCAAGGTAACCATATCGGATTGAAAGGTAAAAATTACTGACGCAACAATTTCTTTGTCCGTTCAATGTTTTTTTTATTACAGAAATGACAGTTTAATTGATATATGATGTGCATTATTTTGTGCAATTTAAAATGACTTTTTTATAATACATTGCTATTTTGAGCAAATTTAAAAATAATCAAGCAATACTAGAAATTAAAAAAATTGATGACTGGATATAGAAACTGTCATGTCAGTAATTTTAACCTTTCAATCCGATATGGTTACCTTTATTGACTTGATTTGTAAAGTATGTTACCTCAAATAGAAAAATTTTTAGTATGTTACCCAAATTGAAAACACAGTGACAATATATTACCTTTCGACGTAATTAACCCTAATGAATATTATATTGTAACATCCGTCTTTTGGACCTGGTACATGAAATTATATTAGTGGATAAATATTTTATTCATATTGGGTTGGTCCAATTATATCCCGTTTCGTGGATAGATACGTGTCGGGATTGCGAGTATGTGTCAACGGGTTATAATTTTAGCGGATATTATATATTTGGGATCATGTGATTAAATGGGTTAAAAGGATATTAATATTGAAAATGTGATATCGGGTCCGGGTTATTGGATACCGGGTTGCTAAAAATAGAAATATTAAGTACGTACTTATCCTTTTCCTTCCTTCTTCATTCTGGAAACCTAAAGTGTGTATTATGTGTGTGTTTGGGACCATTCCAGCAGCAAAAAGCCTGGTAAATTCAAGAAGTTGAGTTTGGAAATTCGGATTTGACCTTCAACTTGTGTTCTTGAGTGTTGAGGTAAGAATCCTTGTCCTTTGTTGCAAAAATCGAGTTATGTATTATCCCAAGTTTGGGAAACTGTTGTTAAGTGGTTGTAGGGAGATTATATATCTGTTCTTTGAGTTTTATTGCCTGGAAACCGAGTTGGGAGGGGTTTGACACCCCTGGACAGAAGCAGATCGGCGCACAGGGAAGAAGAAGACCACCGCGGTCGCGACTCTAGGGGCCGGGCGCGGGCCGCGTTTGCTGGGCCGGGGGCCGGGTCTGGCAGGCCGTGGGCCGATTCGGGGGGTTTTGGGGTCGAAATCCGTTTGAGATTTTGGGTCGTGCTTCGTTGGGTTTTCGGGTCGGGTTTTGTCTAGGCTTCGGGGTTTCGGTTGAGATTAATTGTCGGGTCCTGTTCGGTTAAAGTGTCGTGTCTGGGTCTGTTTCATATTCCAGTTGGCTTTGAATTAACAGTGGGGATCCGTGTGATTTCAGGGACGAGCAGACAAAGGGCCGAGTTTGATCCGGGAGTTCAGAGTTCGGGGAACCAATCAGGTGAGTGCTCGAGTTCTTTTCAAACGTGCGCTGTCTTTTGTGCTTTTAGTTGTGTAGCTATATTTGTGCGTATTCTATATGAGACAGGGACGTGAATCTCAGGTATATTTCTATCTTTATTATATGTGTTGTGTATGCACATTATGAGATCTATTTCAGGGGTCCGTGATGAGTCCCATACAGACAAATGATTCGCGATACGGGATCGCGCGGGTTGACTGTCCCTACCAGTCCTTGGGGCGTATATATACGGCAGGGCCTATAGCCGGGTCGCTCCTGTGCTATATGGTTATTGCTAATCACTGCTGCGTGCGGTGTGTTAGCCGGGGAAGTGTCCCCGCAGGGATTGCGCACGGGGCATCCGATCTCATTCCTTTGTGATTATACCTGAGATGTGTGTTGGGTAACAGGGACAGGGACGGGGACTGTTGTGTGTTATGTGCTATGTGTTTAATGTGCAGGGTCTAACCCTCGCGTGCTCACGGGCTTTATAGCACACGTCTTCGAGTCTAACATGTTCAGGGAATCAGAATGGATCTCAGCAGCAGCGGCCGTCGAGATAGGGTCGGGGACTGACTTGAACTATGAGATGTTAGGACTACATGTGATAGTGGTTTTGGGGTAATGTATCAGTATGTGTATCTGATAATCAGGGAGACTATGATAGTGGTTGTAGGTTTGTACAATGTACTGAATTGCGTTTAACTTATGTGTATAAAGTTTTAAATCATCCATGATCTGCATTATCCTATGACACGTGTATCATGGATTGCCTGCGATATTGCCACTTATGATAGTGTGTTAACATGTCATTTCTGGGATCGGGAGGGGTGTTACATATATATGCATTATCACCACCTGTATATTGTAAATGACGTGGTTTTTTCTCGGTTTGGAGGGTGTTACAAAAATGGTATAATTGTCATTTAGAAAAATAAATGAGATAGAGAGACCGTTTCTGCAAGTAAACGAAGCAAATAAGGATCGTTTATGCAAAATTGAAACCACAAGGACTGAATTCAGAATTTTATGTAAACCACATGGATCATTTTTGTAATTTATTTTTTTTAATCGTACACGATGTAATAAATGGGTTAATAAGCCGGAAAACATGTAGATAATTATAGCAGTATTAGATAAATCATTTTAAATAACAAGTCCTGAACAATGGCGTTTGGCTTGGGTTTAGGGTACTAAAAAACCCTAATCTGAACCTCTGCTTCCCGGCAGCCATTTTCACTTCTGCTTCCCATCTCCACTCCATCTGCCGTCATCCCTCTTGCTTCGACGATCATTGTAATCAACTTATCAGTGATGATTTTTCTCTTTTTTCTATCCGAATTTATATCGTTATCAATGCTTTCCTTAATCTGCTGCAAATTGTTTCGTTTAGATGATCCACCATAACTTGTATGTATGCTCTATGATTGTCAATGTTTTATCAAGTTTTCCTAATTTAAGGTTTTCAATTAATTAGATAATGGTGGCGCCACTCTACAAGAATCTCGAGTCAGCAACGGGAGATAATGAAGAGAAATTACACAATTTGGAAGACATCGATGATGATGATGAAGATGATGAACAGAATTGGGAAGATTGGACTGCTGATGGTGACGAAGAGGAAGATGATGAGCTAGAATTGCTCTGTTTATTTTGTGATTCTAAATATGGTTCTAGTAATTCACTCTTTGAACACTGTTCCTCGAGCCACGGTTTTGATTTTGGAAGCATCAGGACTACGATGAATTTGGATTTCTATGGTTGTGTGAAGCTCATCAACTATATTAGATCACAGGTAAAGACACACAACCATTAGAATTATCAAAAGAATGACCTAATGTTTGTAGTTTCATTCCACAATTAGGTTAAATGTATATGATTACGATATACTTTCAACTTTTATACGGTGTATAGCCCTACATTTTCTTTTATTTAATATATATAGCAAGAGTAGCAATCGACATTCACATTTTTATTGTTTTTAGCAACATATTTCCATCTTTTCACGGTTTATAGTATCATACTTTTGAATTAAATACATAAGATAGCTACATACTGTCAAACATTTATAGCATAATAGCAACATATGGGGTTATCAACTTTCTACTCACATTGTTCTAGAGGTAAATTGTCAAGAAAGATAACATAAAATATGAATTTTGATGATAAAATATGGTAAAATTTTAAACCAAGGAAGGTAACATAATATTCTATTCTTGTCAAGAAAGTTTACACAATTTAATATTTAGGAAGAAAAAGATAATTAAATCTTGTTTATTGCCAAAACAGAGAACATAAAATTAAATGTGTAGCTCCTTAATTGGAATGGTCATCGATACCCTTTTTCGTCGAAATTAAATTTTATGGTACCTTTCTTTGTCTAAATATTTTTACCTTACCTTTATCGTTAAAAAATGGATTTTATATCACCTTTCTTTGCAATTTGCTCTTGTTTTAAACATGAACTTTTACCGAGTACATTGTAATGATTGGTAAAATACATAGTATGATGTTATAATCAGGACAAAATGGAAGTAGCTTGCTATTACTCATTTAACTCCTAAAATTATTATTAGAAACCAACTAAAATCACTCACTCTAGCTTGCTTCAGGTAGCGTTTGGATTACAGGATTTTGATATATCAGGATTCAAATGTGACAGGATTTGAATCATGTCATGTGTTTGGTTTGCAGGATTTCAAATTCAATTATTTGTAAACTCTTGTTTATTTGTAAATGTGTCAAAATGATATAAGTAAAGCATGTAGGTGTACAAGAAGGTAGAGTACAATAATAGGTGGGCAAGGTCTAGATAGGTAGGGGTAGGGTAGGCATGGTAGGTAGGGGTGGGTGGAGTAGGTAGGGTGTGCTGGGATGGGATGTGAAAGGGTAGTGTGGGATTAGTGTGTATAGGTAGATGTGGGTAAGGTAGGATGGATGAGGGTATGATACTATGTGTATTTGGTGTGGGATGGGTGAGGGTAAGGTAGGTAAGGGTGGTGTGGGTAGGGTTGGGTGAGAAGGGGTAGTATGAGGTGGGTATGTATATGTAGTTATAGGTGACGTAAGATGGGTAAAAATAAGATACGGTGTTTAGTGAGGTTGGGGTGGGGATGGGTAGGGTGGGATGGTAGGGGTGGGTGGTTTTGTACGGTAAAGTATGATACGATGGATTGATATAGGTAAGTAGTGTTTCATAGTTATCATTGTTGGGTATATGTAGTTAGGGTAGGATAGGGTGGGATGTGATGGGGTGGGGTAAGGTAGGGTCAATAGGTATATAGGTGGTGGTTAGGTTAAGGATAAGGGTAATATTATCATTTGGTTAGGAATTTGAAATGTAAAGATATGAGATTTTGAAATCATAGGGGGTAGGAAAGAATTCTAAAACCTTGAAAAAGAGGATTGTGAAATGCTAAAGGAAAATGAAATCTCTCTCTTTTTTGCCAAGCATGATAACAGAAGGATTTTCAAATGCAAAGCCAACCGGTTTCTTTGAAATCCCGCAAACCAAACGCCACATTATTGTTTTCTTTTGGATTATAGCAATTACACTGGTTGCTGGTTAAGAAATCAGCTCATTTCAACTCTTGGTTGTATTGAGTTGATTATAAAGCAGTTAGTTGGGGCTTTTCTTTGATTTAGGTTATAACTTTTGGTTAGCAGATTTTTTCTCTTGGATTTGCATTTTGTCAAAGGATTTACATTATACAACAATTGCATTTGTCAGGATTTTGTCAAATAATCTACATTATCTTTTAGAAAAAAACTGTTAATCTGAAAAATGCAAGGTAACTGGGATATAAAATCCTAGGGGGATGCTGGGTTTTAAAATAACAAAGAATGAGGGGATTTAAGAAATCTGAGATTTTAAATCCTTACTGAAATCTGCGAACCAAACACAGGATTTTAAATGCAAATCCCAGGAAATCCGCGAACCAAACGCCCCCTAAGTATTTAGGCCCACTGCTTTTGAATAAAACAATGACCCAAAATGCTTTTTCTGTTTCTTGGATATATCATTTATGTAAAATACTTTTTTTTGTTGATGATATTATTCTTTGAGCAAAAAATAATTCAATTTGTTTGTGAAGTCAAGAGGCAACTCATTTTTCACTCAAAATCAAAATTGGATTCATTTTACTTAACAGAAGGAGTCAAGTAAAACTAAGGACTATTGTGTTGAGATACAATTCGTATACAAGTTTCTGATCTTAATAACCAACAGGTTGCACAGAATCGTTGTTGGAGCTGTGGGAGTACCTGTCTGTCTAAACAGGAGCTGCAAGATCATTTACATGAACCATCAGGCTTTGGAAGCCGTATACTTCCATGGGATGATGACATGTACCTAAAACCATACATGGAAGAGGATCATCTCTTGTTTAGTTTTGGTGAAGATGAAGAAGTTGATGATGATTCTATGAGGTTAGCTGATGAGGACCTTATGAAAAATATAGACAGTTTAGAGAAGATACACATTGATGAAACAACTGATTTAGGAAACGAGGTTACTTCTGTTTATGAAAACAATGGGGCAAGCTCATCCAATGGTGTGAATGTGAAATCTAATGACAAAGAAACACGTGGTGCTTATGAAGTGTCAATTGATAAGAAATCAAATAAATCTCCTGTAAAAGCCAACAACCATGAAATAATAATCGTGAATAAGAACTATTTTGACTCGTATAGTTCATTTGGTATCCACAGAGAGATGATCAGCGATAAGGTATTTGCTACTTCATTTTATCATATGATTTCTTTCTATAATTTTTTCTTTGCTTCCTAATTTATTTAAGAAATTGAGAGTCTGTATTGTTTTCTTATATAGGTTAGGACGGATGCTTATAGACAAGCCATTGTAGAGAATCCTTCTCTTCTGAAGGGTGCCATTGTATTGGATGTTGGTTGTGGTACAGGGATACTAAGGTGAGTTACTTTGTTTTTTCATAGAGCTAATTGCAAAAAATAGCAAGCTACTTTGCTAAAGTCATGATTATGGCAACCTACTTTTATTTTTACCAATAATAATAATATTTTTTTTATTTTCTGATGATAATAATATTCTTAAAAATTTCCAATTATAACAACCTGCTCTCAAAATTTTCACGATTATAAATCATGAAAATTTAATAGGTTAAAGTATCATGTCACAGGCTTATTCATTTTTCTTGCAATGTCACATGCCACATACGATTGTAGCAAAGTACTTTAAATTTCACTTCTCCAAGAACTTTCCCGGGTTGTTACTACATAACCAAATGAATTCCCTTTGTATGCCTCTAAGCGATCATGATTAAACAATAGTTAATTCTATGACGTGGCTGATTTTGCCAAATTAGATTGCTCATGGGAATTTCTTTAAGTAAGAACGATCCCCAATGTCATCTTGTCCGCCCGATCATTCCGCTGGCATCTCGCATTCACGCCCCTGTTTGACTACCGCTCGGGGCTGGTCTTTTTTAATAGTTTTTTTTTCTCAAAACCCAATGAAAATCCGTCATACACCTCTATGTGGACATGATTAAACAGTGGTTGACTTTATGTCGTGGATGAATTTTCCAAGTTAGATTCCACATCATTCTTTAATCGTGAAAATTAACAAGTAGATTGTTATTAGCTTCAAGATTAATCGTGAATTATTACAAAGTAGATTACTATTCTCAACTCTTTTTTCTAGTCGACTTTTTCTAATTTCTCCCATTAGAGTTCTCGATTTCCCTCATGATGATAACTTATTTCGTTCTAATCTGTATTTTTTAATAGTCTGTTTGCAGCTCAAGCAGGGGCCTCGATGGTAAATGCAGTTGAAGCAAGTGATAAGATGGCTTCAGTAGCGTCTCAGGTAACTCATTAGTGTTGTTTCCTCTTCTTGTCTTTTGTTGTGTAAATTCATGTCCTTTAACGAACTTTATTTATTTTGGGTTTCGGTCGGAAATCTGCAGATTGCAAAAGACAATGGTTTTTTGTGGAATCAAGCTCCAAATGGAAGTGGAGTGGTTCAAGTTATCAACAGCATGGTTGAAGATCTTATAGAATCAAAGCTAATTGAGTCCCACAGCATTGATGTTTTAGTCAGCGAGTGGATGGGGTATTGCTTACTTTACGAGTCAATGCTCAGCTCAGTGCTTGTTGCACGAGATCATTGGTTGAAGCCCGGGGGTGCCATTCTTCCCGATACAGCTACCATGGTTTGTAACTGAAAACTGAATCCTGTTGAATCTTTGAACATGAAAAATGCATTTAATATATTCTCCTTTCCTCATCTATATTTTTAGTTTGTTGCGGGATTTGGAAAACATGCTACTAGTATCCCATTTTGGGAAAACGTGTATGGATTCAACATGTCTTGTATCGGTGGGGAATTAGTTCAAGATGCCGCTCGTATACCTATTGTTGATGTAGTAGATAGCAATCATTTGGTGACTAATACCGCTCTTCTCCAGGTTGGCTAGAATTGTTGTTTTCGTTGTTAAAGTAATTATTTTAAAACAATTTAAATAATTTTTTGATATCTGTTAATTTTGGCAGGTATTTGATTTGGTAACGATGAAACACGATGACGTTGATTTCACTGCTTCTGTTCAGTTAGAACAAAAGTCATCACATTCAGCAGAGGTAGAATCAACCTTAACAAAGTGTTACGGAGTCGTACTATGGTTTGAGACCACGTTTACTACCAGGTTTTGCAAAGAAACACCTACTGTTTTATCGACATCACCATATACCCCTCCAACACATTGGTCTCAGACGTTGCTAACTTTTTGTGAACCAATTTCATTGGCATCAAAGACATTGGTCAACGAGGGTTCTTCAACGGTTGGCACCGATGTCGCCCCAGCAGCCAAAATAGATGCGCGTATCAGTATAGCACGTGGTGTTGAACATCGTAGCATTGATATTTCGCTGGAGGTAACAGGTGTTGGGTTTGATGGTCGAAAACAGAAATGGCCTTTGCAAATGTTTAATATGCGTTAGGTCCGTTTGTGAAATGCTTAATATATGGTATTCGTCATTTTTGAAATCTAATACGATCTGCAAGACGAAACGATTCCATTGCGATCATGGTGAAGACTTTTCTGTTGATCGTTTAGGGCTTAATTGCATGAAAAGTCAATGTATTTTTACACCTTTTCTATTTGGGTAAAACATTATAAAGTGTTTTATTATCAGCCATTCAAGTATTACATTTACTAGTTTTTTCAACCACGCGTTGCAGCGGATGCATCATGCATTGTTATCATAGTTATATGTCTAAGGGGAAATTATACAAAAAACCAACATACTTTTGGTATTTTTCGACTAAGTCCTTGTACTAAAAACGTTTTCATAAAAGTCTTTCAACTTGAAATTTTTTACGAATTGTGTTGTTTTATGAGATTTTTTAAGGACTTTTCAGAAGTTTTTCATAAGATTTTGTTAAGTTAAAAGACTTTTATGAAAATATTTTATGTGTAATGATTTTTATGAAAACAGTTTTAGGTCAATGGACTTTTGCGGAAACGTTTTTGGTATAATAACTTATTCGAAAAATACCAAAAGTGCGTTGATTTTTTACATGATTTTTCTTATTTTTAATAACTAGTTTATTAACCCAAGTATTACATGGATATGTTTTATGAACGATTATCTTAAAACATATAAAACTATAAAAACTATTATCATAAAATAAGTAATTGAAAATGATCATACAAGAATAAACATATTTAGATTTTGAAAAAATTAATGCGCGTATTCACGTTCTCTTAGTCTAACATAACTAGTTGAATACCCGTGCGTTGCCCGGGTGACGTCTTTCAAAATTAAATTTTTTTAATTAAACTGTCACATGATAAAATTATATTTTATTTATAAAAACTATATATTTTTGATGCACAAAAACAATATTTATTTGTATCATGAATGTCACATGATAAAAATGTATTTTATATATGAAAATATACATTATTTATTCTAAAAAATTTACTTATATTTTAGTCATAAATATCGATTATTACACATAATTATGAGGTCGATACATATATCTAGTTTAATGCATCTGAGTTGATCGAAAAAATAATTATGCGTTAAAAGATTGTTCTCTCAGAATTAAGTATACAGGGAAAAAATTAATAATAATTTATGATAAAATGAAAACCCATTATTTTCCCATAAAACAATACACAAACATGTAGTTTCAAAATATAAGTACGAATATAGTCTAACATAAATTTATAATAAAAATTTATTCAGACAAATAAAAATGTTAACAAACAAAAGCAGCAATCATAAAAAAATTAACGAATCTTAATAAAGAAATTGAACAACTTTAAACGGAAATGACACATCTCATTGTCTAGAGACTTATTTAAAACGTTGTGCATGTATTGTTGATTATCGGTTCATTACACACGAAAATCTTCATTGTTCTTCATGATATACTGAAAAAATAAACCAAGGCGTGTGTTAATTTTAAAACTGTAATACATAAACTGTAACACCCTCGAACTAATCAACAATGCCACATAATTACCACGTCAGCAACGATATAATATAATAATCCCTACGCTATTCCCAAGATACATACACGAGAACCCGATAATTTTAAACTTTAATTATACAGTAACAGTCACGGAAATCTCTGAATTAACACAACCTATCCGAAGTATATAAACAGTCCACAAAATATAACTACCTCCACAAAAGGTAGCTAACTCCTCGATCAAGGATAATGTAAACCTACTTTGGTGCAGCAGGCCTACTAGCAGTCCGGTCACCTGGGATGCACACAACACAAACACAGGGGTCAGCTAAAGCTGGTGAGAATGCAAGGGTTAGCGTACGATTATAAAGCTCAATAAATAAATAACTCGATAACAAAACGTTCAGCGTTCTCTACTGAACAATAATATGAGATCCCACAAAGTAGCTCAATAGGTACTCAACTCGTGTGGATGAATCCACGTACCCAAATCCCTAGACCGCACAAAGCAGTCGTCAGGACTCAAAAAGGGAATTGGGAGCGACCCAACCCCTGCCCAGCCGTACGGTTTAGTATCTCGATAGCTCGTGTGTCTCAAATCTCATATAATAAAACTCAGTTCACAATAAACACAATATACATGCATGACAGTATCTCAGTAATAAAACTCGTAAGAAACTCATAATAATCTCATAAAGAAAGCTCAGTAAAAGGTCATGCAAGTGTAAATAAATAATCGTACAATTATCTTAGAAAAGCATGCAAACTCACCTGACCCTGAAATCTCTTTCCTTAAGTCTCGGTTCCCTGCCCGTATCCCGACCCTATCAACTCGAGACCCTAGAAACACAAAGGAACAACCCAATATCACTAATTCATCCCTAAATAAACGCTTAAAATATGCTTATTTTCTGAATTCTCACGCGGCCGTGTAAGATTTCTTACGCGGTGGCGTAGCAGTCTCCTTACGCGGTGGTGTAGAATTTTTACAAGATGGTGTGACTGCAACCCACGCGGCCGCGTAGCAAAACCCACGCGGGCGCGTAGCAAAACCCACACGCGGCCGCGTAACAGAACCCACACGGGCGCGTAGCAATAACCCACGCGGGCGCGTAGCAAAACCCACGCGGGCGCGTAGCTCCATCTTTACACCACCCTGTAGCCTTTTACACGGGCTTGTAGACAAATACCTACGCTGCCGCGTAGCAAACCCTACGCGGCCGCGTAAGCTGACTGTCAGCCATGAATGTTCTGTTTTTTGACAGCAACGATTTCACACCTCAAAACCCGATTTTTGCTCGATTTTAGCTCACGAATTTGACCAAAAACTCAATAAAACACATATATAAACTTACTTTAATCACTTGATAACAACTAACACATAAATCCCACAAATTTGGAGCTTAATACTCACTTTGAGCTTTGGTAGCAAACTTGAAGAAGAAGGAGATGAAGATGATGATCAAGAGCTCAAATCACAGCTGTAGCTTCAATCCTTTGCTGCTGGAATTCAATTTCACACACACAAACACACTTTTAGCTCTGATTTTGGAAGTGAAGAATGAAAGCAAGCACCCAAAGATGTGGCACATATATACGTTTTAGACTAAACCCGGTCCGGTACCCAAAATCCGATCCCGATACCCCAAAATACAAATTTATATTCCCGGGTCCCAATTTAAATAATTAATCCAATGACATAATTCCACGTACCTATCTCAAAATCGGGATGTTACAAGTCCTCCCTCCTTATGAAGATTCTGTCCTCAGAATCTAGCTCGAAGCAAAGAGGTGGGGATATCGGCTACTCATCTCTAACTCGGGCTCCCATGTGGCGCTGGTACCCTTATGGTGTTTCCACTGTACCAACACTAACGCCACCTCTTTATTACACAACCTCTTCACCTTCCGATCTGTCACTGCCTCAGGCTGCTCAGCATACTGAAGTCTATCATCGACCTCAATCTCAGACAATGGCACTCGCTAATCATCACGGGCTAAGCACTTACGAAGATGACTGACATGGAAAGCATTATGAACTCCCGACAACTCTGGAGGCAAATTCAGACGATAAGCCTGATCCCCGATCCTCTCAACGACCTCAAACGGCCCAATATAACGCGGACCCAACTTACCTCGTCTCCGAAACCGGATAATTCCCTTCCAGGGTGAGACTTCAAGCATCACGGAGTCTCCGACCTGAAACTCTAACTCGGACATACGGCGATCCGCATAACTCTTCTGGCGACTCTGAGCTGTCTTAATCCGCTGCTGAATCATAGCGACCTTGTCGCTAGTCTCCTGAAGAACCTCTGGCCCGCTGATAGGACGCTCCCCAACCTCCCCCCAACATACCGGAGTCAAACACTTACGCCCATAGAGAGCCTCGAACGGAGGCATGCCGATAGATGCGTGGTAGCTGTTATTATACGCAAACTCAACAAGCGGCAAATGAAGATCCCAGCTACCCCCAAAATCAATAACACAAGCCCGCAACATATCCTCCAAAGTCTGATTAGTCCGCTCTGTCTGGCCACCTGTCTGCGGATGGTAGGCTGAACTCAACTGAACACGGGTGCCCAACTCTCTCTGAAAACTCTGCCAAAATCGCGACACAAATCGGCTATCTCGGTCAGACGTAATAGATCTCGGAACTCCATGCCTCGCAACGATCTCACTGATGTAGAATCGCGCCAACTGATCCATCGAAATAGTCCCACGAACGGCCAAGAAGTGGGCGCTTTTCGTAAGCCGATCAACAATAACCCAGATCATATCATTCCCACGAATAGTCCGCGGAAGTCTCACTATGAAGTCCATGGTGATATCATACCATTTCCACTCTGGAATCTCTAACGGCTGAAGTCTACCATGCGGCTTCTGATGCTCACTCTTAACCCTCAAACACGTCATGCACGCCTCCACATACTTTCCCACATCCCTCTTCATCCCTGGCCACCAGTAATGAACTCGCAGATCTCGGTACATCTTCGTGCTGCCTGGATGGATCGACAATCTAGACTTGTGGGAATCATCTAGAATCAGCTGTCTCAAACCACCTACTCTGGGGACCCATACTCGACCGCGGAGAGTCATTAAACCTCTATCGTCCCTGCTCAACAACTCCAGCTGGCCAGCTAATCTCTCTCTCTGCACATTCTCGCCTCTCAAACCCTCCTCCTGAGCTAACCGTAGACTATCAATCAAGGTCGACGTGACCTCTAATCGAGAAGCTCTGGACGTAACCGTCTGCTCATAAGATCTTTGGCTCAAAGCGTCCGCCACCACGTTAGCTTTCCCCGGGTGGTACCGGATGTCACAATCATAATCCTTTAGGAGCTCCATGCTGCGCCTCTGTCTCATGTTCAGCTCCTTCTGACTGAACAGATACTGTAAACTCTTATGGTCAGTATACACTGTAAAGCGCGTCCCATATAGATAATTCCGCCATATCTTCAAAGCAAAGACTATGGCGTCCAACTCTAAATCATGCACTGGCCGACTCAACTCATAACTCTTAAGCTGTCTCGAGGCGTAAGCAATCACCTTACCTCTCTGCATCAATACACACCCCAACCCGGTGAAGGAAGCATCGCAATACACAGCAAAATCCTCAGAACCCTCTGGCAACGCTAAAATCGGAGCCTTACACAACCGATTCTTCAACTCTAGGAAAGCACTCTCCTGCTCCTCGGTCCACGCAAACGGCACAGACTGTCGCGTCAACATCGTCAAAGGCACCGCAATCCGCGAGAAATTCTCGATAAACCGCCGATAATACCCTGCCAAACCCAGGAAGCTGCGAACCTCAGACACCGATGTGGGCTGGCCCCAACTCATAATCGCCTCGATCTTCGCGGGATCCACCTTAACGCCCTCGCTCGTTACCACGTGCCCCAAGAACTGCACCTCTCGAAGCCAGAACTCGCACTTCGAAAACTTGGCGTATAGCATCTCTCGCTGCAAGGTACTCAAGACCTCTCTCAGATGCTGGCCATGCTCCTCGCTGCTCCTCGAGTAGATCAGAATATCATCAATAAACACAATCACGAAACGATCGAGCATCGGCCTGCAGACCCTATTCATCAGGTCCATAAATGCTGCTGGGGCATTAGTCAGCCCGAACGGCATGACTAAGAACTCATAATGACCATATCTGGTCCTAAGCGCAGTCTTAGGCACGTCCTCGTCTCTAACTCGCAGCTGATGATACCCTGAACGCAGATCAATCTTCGAGAAGAAACTCGCCCCCTGAAGCTGATCAAAGAGATCATCAATCCTCGGCAAGGGATAACGGTTCCTCACCGTTACCCTATTAAGCTCTCTGTAATCTATACACATACGCATCGTTCCGTCCTTCTTCTTCACGAATAACACAGGGGCTCCCCACGGAGAAGAACTGGGGCGAATAAACCCGCGATCCAACAGATCCTGCAGCTGTGTCATCATCTCGCGCATCTCGGTAGGAGCTAATCGATATGGCGTGCGCGCAATAGGAACGGCCCCGGGAACTAGGTCGATCCTAAACTCAACCTGCCGGTCCGGCGGCAGACCAGGCAGCTCATCTGGGAACACGTCAGGAAAATCTCTAACTACAGGCACATCACTAACCTCCCTCTTCTCCTTCTTCGCATCTACCACATAAGCTAAATAAGTGGCACACCCCTGCTCCACATACCTCTGCGCCTGCGCCATCGACACTATACTCATCTCTCCTCGGCGCCTCTCACCATACACAACCGCTGATTCTGACTCGGAAACGGGAATGCGAATCATCTTCTTAGAACAGAAGATATCCGCCTGACGCGCTGTCAGCCAATCCATGCCAACAATGGCATCGAAACTGCTAATCTCCATAGGCATCAAGTCTATGGAAAATCGGTGACCGTCTATCTCTAATACACAATCTCTATAGATACGGCTCACTAATACAGTACTACCATCAACACGCTTAACAATAACAGGCACAAATAACTCAGATGAAGACATAACAAAATAATCACAGAAGGAGGCAGATACATAAGAACGATCAGATCCCGAATCAAATAAAATAAAGGCACGTAGTCCGTTAAGGATGAACGTACCAGATACAACATCAGGCGACTCACGCGCCTCCTCAGCAGTAGCCTGGAAGATCCTGCCACGAGCCCTCGGTGCTCCTCCTCCTCGAGGCGCTGTAGATGATCCAGACGGCCCAGCTCCACTCGAACTCGACCCCGGAAACCCCGCACTCGGGTTCGGACAATCCCGAGACATATGACCCGGCTTCCCGCACCGGAAGCAAAGAGACTCCTGGGAAGTACATGCAACAGCAGTATGACCAAACTGGCCACATCGGAAACATCGAAGATGCTCGGGGGCGCACGGCCCAGCATGGCGATGATGACATCGCTGGCAATCTCTCTCGACATCGGCTGAACTCCCAACCCTACTCCCCGAATCCCTGGAACCTCTACCACCACTACTCTGACCCTGACTCTGTGACTGCCTCTGACTCTGTCCCTGCTGCCTCTGTCCCTGCTGTCTCTGACCACCCCGACCCTGTCCCTGACTCTGACCAACCCCCAACTGCCTATCATCCCGTCTCTGATCTCGCTGAGCCCCTGAACTCTGTCCCTGCTGCTCAGAATAACCGCCCTGACGGCTCTCCCGGTAAAATCTCGATGACCCCGAACTCTGCCCCTGTCCCGATGCCTCCACACGCTGTCTCTGGGGAGCCGGCTGCTCCCGCTGTCTCTCAATCTCTCTCTCCCTACGCCTGGCGTACTCCATCGCTGACGAGAAAGTGGGGTCACGCAACATCCCCACAAACTCTCGGATATCCGGCCTCAAACCTTCGATAAACATATTGACCTTTCGGTCCTCTGTGGCTACCTGATGCGGCGCGAACTGGGCTCTGTCATTAAAAATATCGATATACTCCTGAACCGATCTGGATCCCTGCTGCAAATGAATAAACTCTCGCTCCAACTCTCTCCTCGTGTCCAGCGGACAATACTGCAGCTCGAACTCTGTACGAAACTCCTCCCACGACATCAAGTAGGCCTCGTCAACTCCCTGAGCACTAACAACCGAACTCCACCATCTCAATGCTCCTCCCTTCAGAAGGTAGGAGGCATAACTCACTCTATCTGCTCTATCAACATGGGCTATACGGAACGCAGCCTCGACCTCTCTCAACCAATCCAGTGCCTTCGAGGCACCAACTCCACCAAAGAACTCAGAAGGGCGACCCGTCATGAAGTCCTTAAAGGACCCTCGCGATGGCTGGCTAGAAGAAGAAGCACCAGCTCCAGAACTCTGGCCTCCCTCGGGCGGAGGCACCGCACCTCGACCCCTACCCATACTCTGACCCGGAAAACGCTCATCTAATATCCGACCTATCACAGAATACAAGTCAGATCTACGCACAGGCTCATCATCCCTATGGTCATCCCCCTGAGGCCCGCTGCCCTGACGGTCCATAACAACCTGCACAATAAGATAATAACACAAATTAACTCTACAAGACTCTACACACTACTCGTTCATCACCTATTACTCTACTTCGGATTACAATCCAAGGATCTAGACTCTATGGTTTAAGCTTAAGCATCCACTAGATACTTAATCTCTTAAACCTAGCCTCTGATACCAAGCTTGTAACACCCTCGAACTAATCAACAATGCCACATAATTACCACGTCAGCAACGATATAATATAATAATCCCTACGCTATTCCCAAGATACATACACGAGAACCCGATAATTTTAAACTTTAATTATACAGTAACAGTCACGGAAATCTCTGAATTAACACAACCTATCCGAAGTATATAAACAGTCCACAAAATATAACTACCTCCACAAAAGGTAGCTAACTCCTCGATCAAGGATAATGTAAACCTACTTTGGTGCAGCAGGCCTACTAGCAGTCCGGTCACCTGGGATGCACACAACACAAACACACGGGTCAGCTAAAGCTGGTGAGAATGCAAGGGTTAGCGTACGATTATAAAGCTCAATAAATAAATAACTCGATAACAAAACGTTCAGCGTTCTCTACTGAACAATAATATGAGATCCCACAAAGTAGCTCAATAGGTACTCAACTCGTGTGGATGAATCCACGTACCCAAATCCCTAGACCGCACAAAGCAGTCGTCAGGACTCAAAAAGGGAATTGGGAGCGACCCAACCCCTGCCCAGCCGTACGGTTTAGTATCTCGATAGCTCGTGTGTCTCAAATCTCATATAATAAAACTCAGTTCACAATAAACACAATATACATGCATGACAGTATCTCAGTAATAAAACTCGTAAGAAACTCATAATAATCTCATAAAGAAAGCTCAGTAAAAGGTCATGCAAGTGTAAATAAATAATCGTACAATTATCTTAGAAAAGCATGCAAACTCACCTGACCCTGAAATCTCTTTCCTTAAGTCTCGGTTCCCTGCCCGTATCCCGACCCTATTAACTCGAGACCCTAGAAACACAAAGGAACAACCCAATATCACTAATTCATCCCTAAATAAACGCTTAAAATATACTTATTTTCTGAATTCTCACGCGGCCGTGTAAGATTTCTTACGCGGTGGCGTAGCAGTCTCCTTACGCGGTGGTGTAGAATTTTTACAAGATGGTGTGACTGCAACCCACGCGGGCGCGTAGCAAAACCCACGCGGGCGCGTAGCAAAACCCCACGCGGCCGCGTAACAAAACCCACGCGGGCGCGTAGCGAAACCCACGCGGGCGCGTAGCTCCATCTTTACACCACCCTGTAGCCTTTTACACGGGCTTGTAAACAAATACCTACGCTGCCGCGTAGCAAATGCTACGCGGCCGCGTAAGCTGACTGTCAGCCATGAATGTTCTGTTTTTTGACAGCAACGATTTCACACCTCAAAACCCGATTTTTGCTCGATTTTAGCTCACGAATTTGACCAAAAACTCAATGAAACACATATATAAACTTACTTTAATCACTTGATAACAACTAACACATAAATCCCACAAATTTGGAGCTTAATACTCACTTTGAGCTTTGGTAGCAAACTTGAAGAAGAAGGAGATGAAGATGATGATCAAGAGCTCAAATCACAGCTGTAGCTTCAATCCTTTGCTGCTGGAATTCAATTTCACACACACAAACACACTTTTAGCTCTGATTTTGGAAGTGAAGAATGAAAGCAAGCACCCAAAGATGTGGCACATATATACGTTTTAGACTAAACCCGGTCCGGTACCCAAAATCCGATCCCGATACCCCAAAATACAAATTTATATTCCCGGGTCCCAATTTAAATAATTAATCCAATGACATAATTCCACGTACCTATCTCAAAACCGGGATGTTACATAAACAACACAAAAATAATGAGAAGCTTATAATGTAAAAAAAAAGTATACTGATGCAACGTTTTTTCTGACGTTTGAATAATGTTTTGCTCCTTGAAGTCATCATCTTCTCTTTAGGCTTTGATTTTTTACTTGTATCATCATCCTCTTCACTCTCATACTGAAATAACACATGACTAAATGAATATAAAAAGATACAAAAATACCAATTTAATTTGTAAAATAATTTATAAAATATACTTACAAATATTATATTTTCATCTGATTTGAACCATGATTTATACTTTGATGATATAAAATGTGGTTTAACCTTATCTGTAGCCTGAAATAAGGCACACAAAATATAGGTGAAAAAATATTGAAGCAATGCACTTAATATGAAACTCAAACAGTTATACTTAAAATGATTTTTGTAACATTATAGCATAACATTAACAAAAATAATAAAATGTACTCATACCATTTGTCTTTCATGTCTTTTCTCATAAAACTGCATAACAAACATTTTGTATGATTAAAAAAAAAACATTTTGAAAATTATACATAATGTATTTTCAAATACAACCACACATACCAGATCTATTTTCCTAGTAGACCGACACCGTAGATTATCTCTGTGAAAAAATGAACAATATAATATATCAGACTGAAATATAATCATTAACTGTTTGGAATTTCTAAACATTTGTGTTAAGTTACGTATTAGGTACAAAGGATGGTAACCTGCGATTTTCTCTTTGCATTAATTGTATTTCTTTTCTGCAGTAAGTAAGTATAGAATAATTTGTTAATATCTATAAAAATGGTTAAATCAATCATAGAAAATAACTTCAGTATATCATTTTGCTTGTTATTAACATACTGTTCTGTTTTTTTTTGTCGCCAAGCTTTCATAATCATATCCGACAGTCTGAACGATTCCACTTGAACTGAAAATTTCCACGTGTCAGAAATGACACGCACTCTGGAAATACGTTCTTTTTCAACCATTGTACTTGCCATCGAACCTGCATAATGTATAGACATGTGTGCAATATACACAAACAACAATACAAAACATATGTAATATACTAAAGTTGATACAAATATAAGTCAAATTAATTAAACAGGATTGAACTATAAACATGAACTTCATTTCAAACATAATCATGACTTACATCGTCTTACTTATGAAAGTTAATAGCACGAACATATAATTTAAACTTAGCATAACTGAATATTATAATCACTGTTAAACATAATATAAACTATACGCTTAATCTTCATGAGAAACAGACGTAGCATGCTCAAACTTTGGAGTAGACGTCGGCGATCCACTCACACATTGAATGCCATATGGGACTGATCCTTCTGTAGAAGTACATGTACTAATTTGGGTTTCATGTCGATCAGATGCAACAGATTCTTGTATAGGAGTAGAATCAACTCTTTCATTGACGTCATTAGTATCATCAACTCCTGACTTATCTGTGTTCACGTTAATCTTGATGTGATTACCTTCAACGCATTTACCATCTATTCTTGATTCGTTTGTATCGGCACAAGTACATGTATCATCTATTTCTACGATATTAGAAGAATCATGTTCATTGACTTGGGCAGTCGAAGTGTCACCATCTGTAGTTAAAACAACCATTGAAGTTTTCTCATTTGTAGTTATATCACCTGCGGTAGGCACCGAAATAGAAGATGGACCCCAATCACCTCATCCATAAGCCTCTCCTCATACTCACTAACATTCGATTCTAAGTTAGAAACGTCAATCTCATTAACGGTGTCGACTGGCTGAACACAATCACACGGTACTGATACTCGTGTTGCATTTGAAGTGTGTCCACCGTTCATTACTTCATCATGCTCACCATAGTATTTGGCTACGGTAAACCTTCGTGCACATCTAGGTGGTAAGTTGTATTCATCAACTTTGATGTCGAGTATGACCCTTCGACCACATAGATGGGTAACGAAATACATATACATCCAGTCGGGATCACCACCGTCCTGATAAAATAAAAGACGTTCCCTAGTCACCAAAATGATATAAATGATAATTATAAAATAAACTATGCATGCCAACCTCGTTAGTGCTTATTGTAAGCAACTCGTCAACTGTATGACCTACGAGCTTTCTAGCATCAGTGTTGAAAAAAACACAGCTCGTTTCTCCAAGATCATCATTCACGTTTAACACCAACTTATACCTATAACAATGCACATACGTAAGTACGGATTACATAAAGTACTATAAGTATATATATATATGTCTATTATTCTTCTATAAGATAACTTACGTTTGACGTGGATTATTCACACGTCTATGACATGTCTCACACCAGTATCAGTTGTGTTGCAATAACGCTTTCTTAAAACATCTTGTACATTGTATGTACTTCCAATCGTTGGTCAAGTCTACGTCAAACACATCAACATCAACTGTGAACCTTGTCCCCTGGTGAACGCAATAAAATTTAGCAATACAGTTGTTGATGCAATGCATATCGACAATATATATTCTTTTATCTGTTATAAGCACCTTGACAACACCTCCGCCAGCCAACTGTGAAAACATATCATCCAAACTTGTTATTCTTAAATCGTTAGCCATCGAATCATTGTCGATTGAATGGCTCGGAGTAAAAATAACTGGCTCAATTGGCCTGAAATATCACAAAAGCATAACACTAATTATGCTAGACAACATTAAAATCACCAATTATGAGGACTTGAATGACGTTATAACATCACCTTTGAGTGTATGATTCGGCCTCAATGATCGGAAGGTCTAGAAAAAAATGTGATGCTGATGTAGTTACCAGTTGTGGTTTCCCTGTACAAATTAATAATGAAATATTTATAGGAACACAATGAAATGTATTCAAACATGAGTGTGTATGTTTCAACATCCAAGATTATTAACCTTTAAATGGCTGAACTTTGCAACACGTCACGACGACAATTATGTTTCTGACAAGATGTTTAGCCAGAATGTCATCTTCTTTGTATTTCAAGGCTAATGCTCCCCATAACGAAATATTCATATGCATATCACTGGATTTGCATACGTCAGTTAGTTTTTCATTTTTGATCAAATAACCAGAAGACACACACGCACACACATATATATATATATATACAGAGTACGAAAGAGGAGAAGACACCTCATATCAACAATGTCGATTTTACGTAGGGCTGAATTAGATGATTGAGCCTTTCCTACAACGTTTACAAGATTTCCCCATTCTCGTAGAACTCCAATCACATCTATAACATATACATGGAGACACGATTTATTACAATGTTTATCACACTAAAAATTCAAGTAAACAGGATTTATAATCACCTGTCAGATATGTATTATTATAGGTGCGCAGAGAGATCATGTTAAATGGGATAAACTCGAAAACATGACGTTGAAACAGATTTGGCTGGAACGATGACACTTGTACAGATGTCCAGGCAAGGAATTCAACAAAGATATCACGTTTTAAAGGCCTGTATTTTCCCTGATATGTAAGAACCTTGAACTTGTGTATCCTATAAACACAACCTTCGTTGATACAAGCATTGAACTTCGCAACAAATCTTGAAGGAATCGTAGCATGGATACAGGAACGCTGGATGTTTACATCAAATTAATTAGATGCATAAACTCAAATTAACACTAAATGCTAATAGAAAAAACACCTGATGAACTTACCCTTTCATCAACTAATATGAAGTCGAGAGAAAGCATTCGACCTGTATACGGATTGGTGGTGTTCCATACACGCGAAGCCATAACGTTTATCTTCCATTTTTCTATCAAGTTGGGTCTCAAATCATTGATATAACAGTAGCGATCGGTCATTGTTGGGCGACGTGAACTACAATAAATTAATAATTATCATCAGCTATAAAAAGGTAAATTGAAGCAAATATACGTGTTTTATACGCGTTTCGATCTGGTATAAGTACACACAAATGGTGTCGATGTTACCTCTAGGCAAATTAGCAAAGACCTCTTTATATACAACATTCCGTGTAAGATTGTTAGCACACAGTCCTCCATTATCGATATAAAACCGAAGACCCACACGCGATGTAACACGCGACGCAACCACATAAAGTTGCCCATGTGTAAAGATCGGTCGATCAAGATACGCACATACATGATTAAATGTTTGACCCTGACTTTTGTTAATTGTCATGGCAAAACATACCTTCACTGGGAAATGTCTTCGTTTAAATCGAAACGGCCATGATGTATCAGTTGGAGTCATATCAATCCTTCCAATAAATGTTTTTTCACCTATGTGACTACCAGTGATTATCACAGCCTCAAGAACTAAACGACTAACCTGAGTTATTACTAAACGTGTCCCATTACACAGACCTCTTTGTAGATTAATATTACGTAAAAATATGACCCGGGCACCGACCTTCAACTCAAGTCTATGATTTGGGACACCGGAGAAACGCAACGTATTTAAAAATTCAGGTGGATACATGATCTGCATTTCCTCCAAGTTATCTGTAGTTGGACATATGTCATCGGCGCTAAACAATACGTGTGTATCACCTAACATAGAAGCAAGAACATGTGAATTGATCTTATCAACCTCATCGTTTGTTGGACACAGAATGCATCGTTCCTTGAGGTAGTCAATGTCATCCATTCTACTCAAAATATCTCGGTACGTATAGGATACAATAGCCGCAATGGGGTTCTCTTGTACAGGTATCAACAGTTCATCAGGAATTGTAATCCATGTGGCCTCGTCTTCATTGTCAAGTGTAATTGCAGGAAGCTTACCATCTCCCATGTCCAATAGCCACTTATTAAAAAGCATACTCTCGTTCAAGTCCTCAACATCAATAGATGGATCACGAAGTCGCATGTTCGTTGACAAAACAAACACTCTACATTCATTCCATAATGCCCTTGACTTGTTTATTGCAGAAGAAACCACCTCACTCCTTCGGGCATTTGGAATCACCGGTAGAATTTGTCTGAAGTCGCCTCCAAGCACAACAACTTTTCCACCAAACACACGGTTTTCTGCACCAGGCATACTCTGCCTACAAATATCTCTTAATGTACGATCAACAGCTTCAAAAGCATGTCGATGTTGTAAAGGTGCCTCGTCCCAAATTATTAGATCTGTCTCTCTGATCAAATCTGCAAGATCTGAAGTGACGTCAATTCCGCAACACGATTCGTGGTCAATTTCGATAGGGATACGAAACCTCGAATGTGATGTTCGACCACCAGGTAATAACAACGATGCAATACCCGACGAAGCAACAGACAATACAATTCTACCAAGAGAACGTATGCAAGCAATTATCGTTTTCCATAAGTAAGTTTTTCCCGTACCTCCACTTCCGTATACAAAAAAAAGGCCACCATTTTTTGCATTCACAGCTCGCATGATATTATCATACACCTCCCTTTGTTGTGGGTTTAACCCCCCGTGCAAATTGGTAAATCGAGACCTTTCTTCGTGACAATCGTACGTTCTTTCATCGGCAATTAATCGGTTCATCCTAGTATTCATCAAGTCAAAATCAATCTGAGGTAAGCCTGGAAAATCAGCCAATGATTTCCCGTTACCGTTTAAAATTTTCTCTAATTCTATTTGCGTATAATTTTCAATCTCTCTATCCGTAAACATTATATCGTCATTTTGTAACAGCCGACGTTGGTTGTAAACAACATCTTCCGACAGATAAGCAAGACTCTCGTTAAATAAACGTGCATGGTCGGCAACTGTACAAAACAAAAGTATGGTTACAAACAACTCTCGCAACTGGTTGCCTAGTTTCCACTGAGACGCTTCTTTTATTGATTCAATCCATTCAACATCATCGCCTAACAAACCTAATGCCTTGCATGCAGAACTGTATGTTGGATATTCGACACCATTAACTGTATGTATGTCCCGAAAGCTCATAGCACCTCGTACAACATTAAGTAACAACCGAAGATAGTATTTCTCTCCCATTGACGGAGGCACATAATAAATTTGACCAATCGTCATCCCCGATTTACGGGGTTTCCATGCCTTTTCATTTTCATGCCATGTAAACATGGTAGGAAACTCAGCATATGTAAGACACCGCCCTTCTGGATAATTTCGATTTACTGTCATCCACTCTGTGAACTTAGTCATCACAGATGTAATACTATCAGCAACAGTTGTCAGGTCTGCATTATCTTCAAAATATACTCTATTGCAGCCTTCTTCGTGAAAAGAAAGCCTTTCCACAACGACTGAACGATAATGCATTTCCAATCCAAGTAGTTTCCAACATGCTTCCGAAGCAGAGATGTAACGACAACTGAGATATTGTTCAATTTCGTTCTCATGTTCTAATATTGAACAGAAAGGTGTTCTGTTGTTTCAGCCTTCTATGACAACGGTTGCACGATCATGGCCTTTGTTAAGATAGTTAAAGAGATATTTCACCAGAGTACCTTGGTTGCACCATTCAACATTTATATGACACCCGTATTTGACAACCAAATCGACATTATGAGGAACAACCCAACGATTATCAAGCATTATATCTCGTCTTCCAACACGTGCATTTCTTCCATTGTTTGGCCGCTTATAACGGGGCCACCCATCACGCTTAATGATTGTGTCCTCACAAAACTCTTTTGGGTAACCTTTATCACATCGATTGTTTTTCATACAAGAGTTTGAAGGATTAAGGATTCTGCATGGTCCATGCATCATATGACCACGAACAACTTCAAATGCAACCGGGTCATCCGCTTCAGACGGTAACTCTGCAGAGATGACGTGATCGATGACATCGCGCGAAGAACTCTTGTCATGTTCATGTAAAAACAGGATAGCGTGACAATGAGGCAATCCTCATTTTTGAAACTCTATCGTATAAATAACTGTTTACAGATGAAAAACAAAATGCATGTCAGAAGGAATGTCATGTGAGTAATAAATAAAAAAATGTATATCACAAAACACGAACCAACTTTCACTCTGCCAAAATGATGACCTTTTTTTATGTCCTCCATAAGCTCATCAAGCTTAATCTTAAAAACGCGTGCTATGATGTCTGGTCTATCATGCGCAGGTTGACCGGGTATGTTGTTTTCAACGTGACGTAGAATCTCAGGCCATCGTGGGTTGCACGTCATCGTTAGAAAAAGATCTGGAGGTCCAGCCCAACGACATATAGCCATTGCATCTTGATATTGCTGTATCATATGTCTGGGCCCACCTGTAAACGACGATGGTAGTATCGTTCTTCGACCGATAGCTTCACCGTTTGTCTCCCCGTTGGCCACGTGATCATGTAGTCCTTGGTATAATTCTAATCGAATCGTGTGTTGATTTCTTTTGTACCACTCTAAATCATGATCAAGCACGGCTGCGTAAGCATCAACCACGTATGTATGAAACAATCAACCAGCTCTATGCAATCTACCCATTTCATTGATCCTGTATTGCAACCGGAAGCAATAATATTCTCTAAGGCTTAAGTTCTTTCTCCTAGTTGACTGCGGCACATTTAGAGGTATGTTTAAATGAAACCCATCCTCTCCAAATGGGAAAAGCAACGGATATTGCAATGCCATAAATTGTGGATGCAACTCAGATATTCGCTTCACATGATAAGTACCTCGTTCTTCAATAAGTACATCACGAGACTCTGCGGGATTTCCATCTCCTGGAACCAATGCAGCAACCTCAGAAGCAGTTGGTAAGTTATATTGTCGTCCATCTTTATGTCGGGTACCGAGCAGACGAAGAGTGACTGGGTGCATTGATAAATCAGAAAACCTTTCTCTTATCATCCTGTAAACTTTAACCAACGTATGGTTTTCATTAAGCATCGATATCAAATCCTGAACCAATAATCTAAGAATGTTGCCTTCAACGCCTGAAGAGGTTTGATTCAGCGCATAGAACCGGTTGTCTACTTCGTGCTCAGTGTCATAAATGTACAACTATGCAAACTTAGGACGACCATCCGGATGTGTCGGTAATAAACTCCCAATCCGATGGTGATTATGTCCGTTCAACTCAAACACGTATGGTCCACTACCATCATTTATATCATTGTTTATGGCTCCTCCAGTAGACGTGAAAGAAAACATTGCATTCAAAAGCTTTATATTCTTTCTGAAGACTTTTGAACGTTCCCCACCGTTATAATCCATCAACTCTTGTAACAATGGAGGAACCTCCGTAAGAAATGGCAGCTGCACCTTTCCTTCGCTGCAACACCTCGAAAACTTTGGATTCGATTCGGAAGAACGTTTCACTGTTCGCTCACCAAACCAAAATAGTGCTTCACAATACACGCATGTCTTTATGGCATCCCCACAGTCAGAGTACACTAACATCCGACCTGAGATGGAAACAGAAACATGTACATAACATGATCAATTATTATAAAACCATGTTTGACGATAGAAATGGAAAACACATGAACTTAACGATCTTACGATGTTGGCGTGCATTTCGATATGCATTTGAATGTGAAATGTTCTCTATTTGGTCCACAACACATCTGTCATGGGCTGGAGGATAAGTGTTCACCGAATTAACATGAATAATAGTCGAGCTACTTGGATTTGAAGGGAGTGGAATGCCCACTGATCCGGTAACAGTAGCTGGATTTTCATCCACATCCATGGTGGTTGTTGATGAATACATTTGGTGTGCTACTGGAAGAGATGTTGTTGATGCATGACCATCATTCGAACTCATCCCTGTAACTCACATGTTAATTACGTGTGACACGTAGTATTTGTATACACATACAGTAATAAAGGAAGATACCCTCACGCATTGAAATACCTTGATAATTGGTCATGCTTGAGAGATCTGTGACACATCCAGAACTTCCGCCCACACGTGCTATCACATTACGATCATTTGATGGAGTATTTGATCGAGCTCTACGTGTACTTGAACGTGGTAATGGGGACACTGTACCGGGACAACTCACACTAACAACATTTGAATGTTGTGCGACCACACGTGGTCGACCTCTTCTCACTTGGGTACTTTGAGAGGAGTGACACACATTGGTGATATCATTCAAAACTGTTTGGGTAATAGAAACCGGATCTCCATTGATATCCATGCTGGTTCTTGAAGAATATAAGATGCGTGGTATCGGCAGAGTTGTTGTCGATGATCGTGGTCGACCTCTTCTCACTTGGCTACTTTGAGACGGGCCACTAACATTGGTGATATCATCCAAAGCTCCAGCATTTGATGTTGTGTTAGACGAAGCTTCGTTGAATGTTGAATGATGTGGTTCTATACCCACTGTCCGGGTAACAGAATCTGGAATTTCGTCCATACCCATCATGGTTCTTGAAGAATTTATGACACGTGGTATCAGAGGAGTTATTGTCGAGGATCATGGTCGACCTCTTCTCACTTGGGTACTTTGAGACGGGCCACGAACATTGGTGATATCATTTAAAGGTCCAACATTTGATGTTGTGTTGGACGAAACTTCGTTGGATCGAGAAGCATTGGTTATATTAAGTTGAGATGCACAATTTGAATGGCCATCCAAATTCCCCATCGTACTTGTATTTGGATTACGGTTTTCATTCCGTATATGTCTCATATTTGTTAACTACAAAAGTGATTTCCTACCGGTAAATTTTATCAGACAAAGTATATCACTAACAATTCAAGAACACCATGAAACTTAATAATAGCAAAGACATATATCAAATGAACATAAAAAACTTGGACATATAATACTCAAGAATTCGGTTTACATAAACTGTGCATTTTTTTTTCAATCCAAAAAAATTTAAACATGAAAACATAATATCATGTTTTAGTTTCACTTTAAATTTGTTTGTTTAAGTTATTTACAAATTTGGTTATTGTCGATTTTTTCAAATAAATTATGTTTGAAAATCTAGAAATATTGTTACAATCAGTTTACTTTCTATATATTCGGATATAAATAATATTATTAATAAACAGATGTTTTGTATTTTTAAAACATCATATAGTTTTAACACAACACGAGACATAGAATATATTTTTGCGTGCATTTAATTTTGATAAATATTATGAAATAAACTTACAATTTTTTAATAATAACATTAACTAAAATTTTTAGTACTTCATGTTTTAAATCGATTTTAATTTTTTGAGCAAAATCAAATCGTTTTTTTATTAATAATATCATTAAATCAACTCTTTACTACATTAAATAAAATATGACGATTTAAAACATATTTGATATATTTTAAATTTTTGTTGCATGTATAGTTTGCAATAATTTATATTGGAAGAGTTTAAGATAACGTTGATAATATCGTTTACTTTCTGTATATTATGATATAAATTGTATTATTAACATACATATATTTTGCATTATTCATGATAGATTTTGATAAATATTATGAAATAAACTTACAATTTTTTAATAATATTATGAACTCAAATTTTTAGTACTTTATATTCTAAATCGATTTTAATTTTTTTTTGAGCAAAAATCAAATTGATTTTTATTAATGATATCATTAACTCAATTCTTTATTACATTAATAAACATTACAATTTAAAACATATTGTTTAATATATTTTGATTTTTTTTTTGCATGTATAGTTTGTAATAATTTATGTTTGAAAAGTTCAAGATAAGTTGTTAATATCGTTTTAGTTTATGTATATTCTGTACTAAATTGTATTATTAACATACACATGTTTTGTATTATTAAAACATAGTATAATTTTGATACAAGACAGACATAGATTATATTTCTGTATGTATTTAATTTTGATAAATATTATGAAATAAAGTTACAATTTTTTAATAATAGTATTAACTCAAATTTTTAGTACTTGATGTTTTAAATCGATTTTAATCTTTTTGAGCAAAATCAAATCGACTTTTATTATTGATATCATTGACTCAATTCTTTATTACATAAAATCAAATATGATGATAAATATCATATATATATATATATATATATATATATATATATATATATACACACACACACACACACACACACACACACACACACACACATATTTTATATTTTAATTTTTTTTGCATGTATAGTTTGTAATAATTTATGGGGTTAATGTCTTATAATAGCAACCTACTTTTGAAAATGTATCGATATGGTACGTCTACTTTTTTAATTATCTATATGGTACGTGTACTTCAATTTTCTGTATCGATATGGTTATTCTACATAAAAGAGCCCGGTTTTTGCATACGAAACAGGGTTCTAATGGTATAAAAAACAGGTGTCTATTACAAATATGGTCATATCGGTATGAAAAATTGAAGTACAGGTACCATATCGACATTTAAAAAAGTAGACGTACCATATTGATAAATTTTCAAAAGTAGGTTACTATTGTATGACTTTACCCCTAATTTATGTTGGAAATGTTTATGATAACATTGTTACAATCTTGTTACTTTCTGTATATTTTAGATATAAATTGTATTATGAACATACGTATATTTTGCATTATTCATGATAGAATTGCATATTTAATGAGCACATATTCTGGTTGACTAAAGTAACATTGACAAATTAAGGAATGTAATTGTAAGTGCAATATTACAGGATAGCTATTAAAATAGTATTAAAAAGTTGTAAGTTTATACAAACCTCAAAGTCCAGCAGAAAACCTTTTAATCGTACGTTTCAAAGACTTTCAACAACCTGAAATAAAAATATTAGCGGTCAAATAAATATATAAAAATTTAAAAGATGTTTTATATTTAGCACAATATGCACACATTATGAAGCATTATAACTCAACAAATATATCATGAAGAGCAGAAAATTGATTGATTGAGTATAAAAATAAATCAATTTCTAAATTTGGAACATAAATTATATATTAAAAATACATATAGCATTGGGCAACAATACCAGAAATGTAATGTGATTTAAATGCATTATTTCGAGTTAAAGGCTCTGGACCAAAAAACATGCAATCAATTCAAGTTGAACCCGTAAGTTCACTTAATAAAGATGAATCTTTATATATCATTGGGCAACAACATCAGAAATGTCATGTGAGTAAATACCGGACAATAGCTAAAAAGAAACCGGGTTGAACGGATCCAAAAGTCACCCAAAGTGTATTCTTAATAACAATTTTCGTCCCTTTCTTTTCATGAATATTGATTTTCGTTTTTAAATTTAAATTTTAAACCTTAATTTCATAAATGATGATTTAATTAATTTATTGTTACTTATTACTTATTATCATTATTAAGATGTATTTATTTTTATTAAAGTTATACTTTTACTTAAATAATTAATTTATTTTACGTTTCTATTATTTGTTTAATTTATTTATTACAAATTTATTTATATTAGATTTTATTATTATAATATTTATATGTTTGTTGTATTTCGTATGTTTTCATCTATTTATTTCATTGCGTTAATATATTTTTATTTCATTGTACATTTTTTAAGAAAAATATATAAACTTAGGATTTAATTCGTTTGGATGTAGATAATTGTTACATTATTATTTCGGTTTAAATTAAACATTCTATTTGTTTTGATTTAAATATTTTGTTATATTAAAGCATTTAAGTCAAAAAAAAAATGTTGGGATTATTGTAAATTATAATTAAACCAAAACATATTAATATTACAAAATATT